>FMBT01000229.1:0-68808 GCA_900095095.1 Fragilariopsis cylindrus CCMP1102
AATTATTCTTCTGTTTTTATTTATATTCTTATTTGGAAGTAGTAGTAGTAGTAAATTTTTTCATTCGTTTATCAACATAACTAATAATATGTTCCATTGCTTCTTCTGCTTCTGGTTCTGCTAATATACCATGATAGGATTCATTAATAATATGTAATTCTTTATCATCATTTGATGTTACACAATTGTCAAGTAATAATTTCGATCCACTGATTGGTACAGCAATATCATTGGATCCATGTACAATACAAAAGGATTGTTTATAATTCATAACAATACTACGACATTCTTCTAACGCCTTCAATAATTGTACAGCTGTACCTAAACGGAATGGTTTACCAATCGCATCTAATTTCATTTCCAGTTTTCTGGGTGTGGTATAATAGTCACATACTGCAGTATCGCGCCATATTTTATCTGGTGAGACAGTATTTGGCATAAAGAATGGTGTCCACTTCGGTGCAATTGGTGCTAATACATATCGTAATAATTGCAATACAGGAAATGGTGGTAAATCCCCTTCAATGGCTGGTGCAATTAATAGACAGGAATCAAAATTGATGGGTGCTTTTGATGGGAAATCTTGAAAATATTTAGTAGCCAGTACAGTTAAACAACCACCATACGATTCACCTGCCATAAAGATTGGTATGTCTTTAGAGTTTTTATCTGATATTAAATTGACAAATGTAATTAAATCATTCCGATTCTCTTCCCATGATGGTATATAAAATCTGGTACCTTCTGAAAAACCATGTCCATATTGATCCTTTGATAATTTTTAAAATAACACGAGAAATAGTAATAAGAAGGAGAAGATAGATAGATAGATAGATAGATAGGTACGGAAAGTTCACGAGTGAGTCGACGTCAGCATGCGTGTTTGAGATCGAGTTAAGAGTCGAGTGGAGAGTCGAGTCAAGATGTTGTCCAAAAGTAAAACGGAAAAAACGATGAGCACAGCACAGTAATCGAACGACTTGACTTTCGTCCTGTCTTTTATAAATCTAGATCCGGTATAAAAACCTTTCAATCAATACTTACTCCAGCATAAACTGCCATCCTTTATTCGTAAAAGTATCGACAAGAAGTGCAACATCCAGTGGACGATTTTGAAGTCGTGATGCATGTCCTGATTGAGAATGTATACCATGTGTATATATCACAATACCTTTTATATTATCTTTATCAGTAGGAGGCCAATGACGATAATGTAATTGGATATCATTGTCATTTCTTGTATTTGATTCATTTCCATTTCCATCCTCTTCTTCTTCTTCGTCATTATTTCTACTAGAACATGATTTATACCATCCATGTTGACAATCTTTTCCAGTAATATTATCAATAGTATCTATTTCTTCTTGTGATGGAAATACATCATCAGGAATTTCAACATTCACATCCTTTCTTCCGAATAATTCACGGTTGACCATTGTTTTACTCGTACTTTTAGTAGTTGTAATTGATTTTAATCCTTTTCGATTTTTATGATCTGAGTTTGTGTTTGCTAATAAAAGATGCAGTAGAAAACGTATTTTCATGAAATACTTTCTTCTGTGTCCACTACTGTATTAGTAGGATCCTTAACTTAGTTAGCGAAGCTTTTGAAATGCGCTTGGGCTGTGTGTTGTGTTGTCTGCTGTACTGTACAAACTTTTGTTCCTACTACCGGTACTGTCCGTGGTATGCTTGTCTAGTAGTATGGCACTACACAATTCAACGCATGCGCCCTTACGAAGCGAAGAAAGATTTTATTGACACCGCCGCCTCAATTTTTTTGTGATTGGACGATGTGAGGCAAGTGCTTGTGGAATCATTGAAAAAAAATATATTTCGTACCCAAAACTCAGTCCATTCCGCACGGTAGTACGTGCTCTAAGAGAATAGAACGATGACAACACGCACAGTACTACGGTAGGATAAAAAAAAGGTAGGCGTTGTCAGAACTAAGGCATATATCCTTTTATCCACGAATCAAAATTTCGTTTGTGTACGAGGGATTGAAATTTTAAACATACCATACCCCTCTCTCTCACTCACTTTTTCATTTCATTTCGTTCTTTTTCGATATTGTGTTTACGTGCTAATTTGTAAGAGAAAGAAACCAGATGATGATCAGAATCGTTCCATTTTTAAACATCATACGCATACCTCTCTGTCCAAGTAGTAGTTAAGTATCACTCAACGCACTAGCTTACTCGAGACAAGATTCGATTCATTACGTTTGATGGATGAAAGAAAGAAAGAAAGAAAGAAAGAAAGTAATCAATACGTAGGAAACAGGCATCGGGGAAAGTGGGGACATTTCATTCAACAGAGTATCGTTCCATCTTCAAAGAATATATATATATCACGACTACTGCATGTCGAGTAGTCTTTAATGTTCGTAGAGCAGAACACAAGAGCGCAACAATAACAATGATATAGACAACGGGAATAAAAAAAACAAAAAAACAATGATATAATATAAATAGCCTTTGTGTTCCTTCCAAGAACGGACGGTTCCTCTACTCTTAGTAAGGTACGAATCAATCGCATTTCAACGATTCACATTTATTAATATCGATTGGTTCGGTGATCAATTCATTCGTGTCGAAGACAGCAACAACAGCAACAACAATGTATGCACGAGAAACATACACAAACTAAATGTTTCGTTTACAATCACTCGTGATAATATGCATATTGCTTAGTTAATCCCACCTTCTCACAAATCGAGGAACAGAAAAAAAAGATAGGATCAATCACAAATATAATAGTATTCACATTCTATTCTAAAAAAAGGTAGGTTAAGATCTAATAAATAATTGTATCGGCTAAAATGCTGGGAGATATGAAACAATGGCACTACTATGAACACTGTACTATCCAATCAATCTCACGAACAACAATCTATCCTTTTTATTATCTGGAATACCAATTGCGTATCATTGCAGATATCTATTGGTCATCGTTACTATAGTTCTAATTTACAACAACGATATTCATATACGTTACGAAAACATTATTTCTCTAGAATGAAATTCATTATTTCTACCACAATGATCATTACAATGCTTGCATCACTTATGGTAACGCTTTTATTGGATGATGTTCCTCCATTCGTTGTTGCTGCTGCTACTGCCACAACTACTACTGCAGCTGCTGTTTCCAACACAGAACGTTCCTCGCGTTATACTCTCCGTAGTCACAGGGGTGGTATGCGTGGTGGATCATCCAAACATGATGACAACACAACACCGAACAACTGTTATTAACTAGATCATCAACAAAGACAAGCAGGAAGAACAGGAAGAAGTCTGCATACAAGGCCGCTAAAATCACGACGGAGATGTTGTTCATCACATCGATGACGGTATTACTACAACAGCCACAAAGAAGTGGAAATCTCGTCGTCGTACAACCGGTAGAGGATGTACTAACACCGGTGGTGGTAAGGCTGGTACTAGTGGGAAAAGTGGTGGCAAGGCCGGATCGAGAGGAGGAGGAGGAGGTAACGGCACGGGTAGGAGTACATCGAGAGGAGGAAAATATGGTACTAGTAGTAGTAGCAGTAGCAGTAGTGGTAAGGATGGATCAGCAACAAAAGGAGGAAAATCTGGTGGTAAAAGTAGACGTCAACGCCGTCGTCGAACTGAGGTAGGAATGTATTCTTGTGAATTTAGAAGAGGAATGACATGTTGCAGTGAATGGGGAGACGATTTTGATGATAAAGTATGCTGCATGGATGAAAAGGAAAATGATCGTGGTAATAGTGGTAGGGTTGAGTCAAATGATCGCGTTAGTGGTGATAGTCGTAGTCGTAGTGGTGGTGGTGGTGGTGGTGGTGGTGGCAAGGATGATGACGATGCACCTGATATATTTCTTCAGGGCGTTTCTAACGGTCAAGTAAACTCTGTCAGCAATGACTATCGTAATTAATAAAAAGATCGTTTTGTACAACAGAAACAAAAATCAAGAGATTACGACGATTTAATTCAGGCGTTTGCCTGTCGACTGCTACTTGTTGATTGTGGTTGGTTAGACTTCGTGTTATCTTTTTCACTTCGGAATCTTATAAAGGAAGGTTGTTTAAAAGTAAATATTTAAAATTGATGATTTTTGCACGCTCACTATTACTGGTCGAAAGCGTTTCATCTTTTCGGACTTTTTTTCTTTCCTTGAAATTGATATTTCATGACGGGATTAACTAAATGTCGCCTATGATCGAAAACCAATAATATATAATCTAGATTATGAAAAAAAGATTGTCTTGAAATTGTGTTCCTTTCCTATATCTAGAGTCTTAGTCGTACGTTTGTATGCGTTCTATCTCACTCTCACGACGAGACATTATTATACTACTTATATTATAGTATTAAGGATTAAGTTCAGCAAATACAATCGAACTTTGTTCTTTTACCCACGTAGTTGATCCTAATTCTAATTTAGCTACACCAATTGCTGTATCCTTCCCTTGTTGACCAACGTAGTACATTCGTTGTGATCCATCATCAATTCTATATTATTATTGTTGAATAGAAAGAGAGAGGAAGGAAAAAAAGGAAGGAAGAACAAAATATAAATACATATTACAGATTGTTTTGGTGGGTGAGTGAGTGAATGAAGAGCGAGTAAGTGAATCAATCAATCAATCAATCAATCGATTCAGATCTTCAAACGCGAGACGTGAATAGCCGGGAACCGGATTACTGGTAGAGTGAGATAATCTATATCTTCTTCCATCTACTACTTACCTAAGAATATGTGGTGAACCAACACCATCACAGTCCCATGTATCAGCATTACCAATATCTAATGCAGCAGCAGCATTAGCAGTACTTTCGGTGGATGATTTCGTCCATGTTCGTCCATCTGGACTTGTTGCTGATAAGATCCGATGTTTATTATCAGTAAGCGATACACCTTCATAATGCATAATATATCCTGGTTCATCGGACCATGTTTCATTTTCTTTATTATACGATGCATTACGTACAACATTACATCGTGCACAACCACCATCATCTAATGAATTACGTTCTTCTGAATCTGAGGATGTGGATGGTTGTAAACATAAACCACGTTTAAACCAACGAAAACCATCCGATGATACAGCAACCGCAATCGATTTTTCTTTGGTTATTTTTGTCATGGTACTATAATACATAAAAAAACCAGAATTAGCAGAATTGTCATTATCAATTTTAACCACCACTTCTGGCCAACCACAATATAATTCTTCTTCTAATACGACAGGTGTTTTACCATCATCCTCTTTTTCATCTGCCATACTGGCTGTATTAGTATCATCTGTATCATATGGTACCATACAGGCACCAGATGGATCATCTCCTTCTACTCGACCCCATGTTTCACCATCTTGTGACACAGCAACACCAATTCTCATTTTCATCCCTTTTATTTTAATATCTTCGGATATATCCTTACCAGCATCGGTTGTCATATATTCTTTGATGGATGTTTCTTCAAAATTACCACCAAAATAATACATTAAATATATACCACCTTCAGTCATAACAGCGGGTGTTGTCATGGGTAATAATACAGAACCAAGACCAACATGTGATGTATCAAAATTCCACCATGATTCATTATTTAAACCTAATGATACACCTTTAATATCTTCACCAATTGCACCTTTAATATCTTTTTGAAATACTAAACCATTTTTAGAGACACATCGTCCAATTCGACCAGTGGACAGTGGTGGTAAACTATTTTCAATTTCGGAATCTAATGCTATTGATCGTCCTTGATACCACATCACATAATTGACAGATGAATCAGTTTCGGAATCATAATCATATGCTGTAGATGATTTATATCGATGGACTATTGGTGAACCAATTTTTAAAGAATCAAATACATCTAATAACCCTATTTATTTTTTTATTAAAATTATAGGTGTTTTTCGGAAGTTAGTTACCCACCATTTCAAAGGAAAAGAGTTTTGGACGTAACAGCAAACAATATTGTTCACATAAAAAAAGGGCTTAGTATTAGTATTGGCATTGTTTGAGTTTGAATTTGAGTCGTCTGAGTTTGAACTGCTGCTGCTGCTGCTGCTGCTGCTGCTACTGCTAGAAAAAGAGACGAGACGAGTTGATGACAACGACGACGACGATCTTCTTCTACTTCTACTTCGAGGACGACGAAAGGATACCGCCGTTGTTGGAAAAGTACTGGAATAGTGTTACTGTACAAGATAGTATTTGCTTACCTTCTGTTTCATCATTTCCTCCATTTGTGGTAGGATTGTCTGCTGTTGTTGGACGAAGGACAACATTATTGACTGATGACAATGCCGATGTTGATGCTGTCGTCTTCAACGAAGAACGATACGTTTTCGTTGTAAATGCTTCCGAATGTTCGATACTCAATAAGAGCGTAGCTAGAGCGAATGAGAATTTCATATTGTTTATCTGTTTATCGAGAGTGTAAGTTATTAACACAAGTGTTGGCAAAAAGATAGTTGTTGTCGTTGTCAAAGCAAAGCAATAGAAAGGGTCCTCGGAATCCTTTATTTTTGGATGACGAAGGAAGAACAAGGGATGATAAGAAGTTTTAGCAGAAGGCAGGAAAAAACAAAGAAATACTGTAAGTGACGAGTGGAAGCAAGTAAAGCAAGTGTGAGCGATGGGTTGAATGATTTTAACAATTCAGTCAAGGATACGAGAAAGGATGTCCGTGACTGAAAATATATTTACAGACCAAAAAAAGAATCAATCACGCACGATCGATCTCAACGAAAGCAAGAATGGTAGCCGACGTTTCTTGATACACGGTAACTTAGAGGGATGGCAAGCCAACAACTACCGTACGACACAACATGAAAAAAGGAAAGGCTAATAATGATAGTAATAATCGAATCGAATCGAATCGAGTCGAATCGAGTCAACTGGCATCATTCGTATGATTTGTGGATGCAATACAATGTAGTATGTCAATGGACAAACATAAAGTCAAAATCAAAGAATTTACGATATTGCATTATGGTAGTGCGGACACACCAATGCAGAATCTTTCATCGCGAACCATGGTCAAAGGAAGTGAATGAAGTAATGACAACAGCCAATTTACTGCAAATCCATTTATCAAGTCTACAGACCAACATAGATTGCAGTAGACAAATATGTCAAAAGCAACGATTACTAAAGCAAGAAATAGACCTACCTCCGGAAATAAAGGAAGCAATGTCAGCCTTAAGACTAGCACAGAAGAAATGTAGACAACTGATTGAACAAAGAAGAAAAGAAACAACAGCAATAGAAGATGAGCAAGAGGCAGCCTTTGTAGCAATGAATCCGGAAATGGATGCTAAACGTGCAGCACAGATATTCCAAAGGGCAAGAGATACAAAAGAAATGATGTCAGAGCTACCATCGAAGATGAACTGTCCGGGAGGAATATTGAGTTGCTAGCGCGACACTTGCCTAAAGCTAACCTTAACCCTAATCTCAAGCACATGGCGCGCGCATAATATATAGCGCGCGTCCACTGAGTCAGTGACTAAGCGCAACTAACATCCATCCAATTCGATAGCTAAAAGCCTATCATCGAATGAAAGCAAACCCAAATACAATAGCAATAGAGAGCCTCATAATCTAAATATAACACAGTTAATAAGAACTCAGATCTCTCTCTCTCTTGTAGTTGAGTGTAGACGTCTTAATAGATATATTTAGATTTCTAAAAAAGAACCAGGTAGCTTAAGCACCAGGTTGAAAGGATTCCAACAGCATAAGCAGTGGAATCGAAGCAACGATAGCCTAAGCATCGTAAATACGATATATCGTAAACCGAAATCGATAGCATAAGCATCGATATAAACACCATAAACCGAAATCGATACTGCATTGATAGCAATAAACAAGAGACCAAGACCAGTGTTGTTGCAATTCAAGTACAAGATCAAGCTAATTCAGAAATATCACGGATCTTCAGAACGTTCCAGGGAGGTGCACCTATCTTCCGATACGAGCTAACGTTTCCATGATCGTTTCTGGGCCCATTCCTTCGGAGTAAGTACCAATAAGATTTCGAACTCCAACCAAATCTTGGTAGAGATCCTTTGGAGGATGAGTCTTCAACGTCACCACTTGATTCACAATGGATGTGAGTTGGCCTTGCATTTCGCTTATTGCGGCATGTTCTTCCCTTACTCGTCACCTAGTTCACCTCCAACTGAAATGAACGTTGATGATATGTCGAGCTCAGTCTCAATATCCTCTAGATCCGCTTGCAAATCCGTTTCATAGGAGACAACGCTCCGGTCGTCTCCCATTCAAGGGCATCACTTGTAACCTTCTTGTGAGATCCAATGACTTCCTCAAGGTCTTCATCTTCCGCTACTTTTAAAGAACGTAGAATAGTTTCCCATTCCATCATCGTTAAAAGGTCTTCAAGATAAACCTCCAGCTTATCTCCAAATTTTTCAACCAGAACAATCAGAGAGACATAAACCGCTTAGCCATTTGCTGCAACCACTACATAATGGCCTGACTGCGACGCGTTTGCTGTTTCAAAGGTTGCTTTCATTTTATGAGTTGCAACCGTACATTGACGTTTGGTTCTTACACACATAGATCCACCACTCCAATCCTACCTCCACACAACACTGATCCCACATCTTTTTCCTTCACCACAATAATGGACAACTTTCCCGCCTTTCCACGACGAGCAACAGATAACCCTAACCCCCCCCCCCCCCGATGTACCTGAAGGACGTGCAACCGATCCACGACGCGATGCAAGCAACGACGTCATGCGGCGCACCCATCGCAAAAAAATCTTCCTTGTCTTCACTCATGGCACACTAAAATAAACTTAATACAATTGATTTCGGCGGATACTTAAACTGATCAGGATAGTATCTTTAAATCTTATATTACTGACTTTAGTTCGAGGTAGGCTTTTGACTAACTCTGTTAACAAATCATCTTGAAAAAGCATGGGTCAGGACTCGAATTATTGACCAAGAAAACTTGTTTCAGACTTGGAGACCATGTCAGGCAAGAGCTCACGCCGGTCCTAGATAAGGTGGAGGATTTAGAGACCATCGTGACGGAGTTCGTGTCTCAGTCTCCTGTTAACCACACACCGGTGGTTGAGCTGGAAGATGACCCCTTTCATATGGGACCATTTGCATCTCGGGCAGCGAGAGTACAGCCACAAGCTGGAGCAACAGGTGAAAGTTTTCAGGGTCATACGCAAACTCCTGAACTGATTGAAGCGACAAACCAAATCAAGGTACTACGAGAAGAGGTCGCAAAACTGAAGGAAGAGTTTGGAGACAAACCATTAACAGTGGGGGGTGTTCAGATCAGATCCAAGCAGGCGTTGCACAGTTGGTTGGTTATGAATGTAGATGGACCAGAGTCAGACTTGAAAGTAAAGTCGAACGATGCATATGTGTGCTTCATAGATGCATCGGGATTATTGGCGTTGACTTTCGGTGGTTTGGGAGAAGAATCCACTCTTGAACGCAAAGCAAATGTTATCAAGTGCGAGTATATGTGGGCAGAAGAACAATCGTTCCAAAAGGTGTTTGGTAAAGTTTCACTATCAAACGGAAAAACAATTGACTCTAGGGTGCTACCGGCGTGCAAGACATACGATGATTTTGAATCTGTGTTGACCTTTCAATCTACAAGACATCGGTGGAAAATGCAGTTGCAGATCAAGCGGAGATGTTACGGGGCAAAGCGAAGGATAGGTTAACATTGGCAGGACACAATGTGGCATGTGTCTGTATCAATCATTCAGAAGCGTTCATTACCAAGCTACTCACTTGGATGAGCATAACGTATAATGGATTGTGCAAGCAAAGCGGACCTACGGCTAGTCAGGAGAATTGGTTGTAGATCTCACATTGTGTTCGTGCTATTTTTATGGGGTTATACAATAAAAGGTGGGGAGGGTATAAAGGAGTCCATTCATAAAGTGGTATGGTCGTGTTACAGACGATCCCTTTGGAAAAGGAATTTCTGAAAGCAAATTTCTCTGCACATCCGACTGTGGCTCACGTTCTTAATCTGCATCTCCAAACTTCGGCGGTGAGGAAATCGGAATTCGAATATGAATGATGAGATGAAAAGCGATGGCAAGATGGATATCAGTATCAAATTCTGAGAAAAAGGCGGATAAGGCGCTGACAGCATCAGGAAAGAAGTGAGAGCGAAATCAAGGGAATAGGCTAGGAAAGTGACGAAGGACAAACAACAAACAACAGAGGTACAAGTGACGACTCTGCCGCGAGGCATGAAAGGGCAATTGATCTGAACGACAGCATTGTGGATGGACGTGGGGATACTTGACGATTATCTGACCGCCCTCGGCCCCCACAACAAAGCTGACCAAACAGACCAAAGAACGAGATAGAAGAAGACAAATACATAGATGACGAGCCGAAGCACGCTCAAGCTTGGAATAGTGTTGACATCGATGCCTACATGGGTATGGCACGTGGGGACGATAGGGAGAGTGGAATGGATGTTGAGTCCGGAAGATTTGATGGAACGAACTGCAGAAGATCCACCGTGGATCAATTCCACGGCAGAACGTTCAGGGATGGTTGCAGTTGAAGCCATTTTGATTCAAGGACAATGGCCAGGAGTGAACAATAATCTATGGAGGATGGAGTCGTTACACACCGCCGTCAAAGTGGTATTGGCACGACAAAATAAGAGTGGCAAACCAGTAGCGGGGGAAATGCCAGAGGGATGGACAGGCTACACGTCCTACACTTTATTGCATGATAAGGTGGGAGGGGTAACGAATGGTAAATTTCCTGTAGAAGTACAAACAAGAACACAACCTACATCACCTGTGCGAACGTTCCTCCCAGTGTATCGGGAAAGCTAGGAGAAGCGTTGTCGGAAATGGAAGGTGGATACGAAGTGCTTCGGGGACCAAAGGGCGAGCGAAACACCGCATCTGGCATTTTAGATTGGAGGCATATGAAAAAGGGGGGAAAAGTTAAAGCACCGTTTGTGTATTGCAAATCAGGCGTAGTAGTGGAAAGAACCCTGACGATGCAAGAGCAGGCAAGGGTGCTGGATTTTCCAGTATCACGAACAGGTCGGATGACGGATAGGCAACTAAAGATCCTGACAGACATCGAGATAACTGGAAAAATAATAACGGCAAGCATCTTTTTCTTGACGACGTGGAACAAGGAACGCGTCGCGAAAGACGAAGAGAAGAGAACGCACGCAGAGGTGCGAATTAAATCTGTCATTGATGATAGTACTCTTTCTACCACCTTCGACAGTATCCAACAGAAGAATACAAGTGAAGTGGTGAAGGAGGTAGACGGAATTGCGTCCGCACACCAAGCGAAAGAGGAATTGATATACCAAAGGTAACAGAATCTAGTCATTACAACCGAATGATATGTTTATGGAACACGCAAAGAAAAGGGGGACTCGTGCAGACGAGGCCGCTGTGCCATTCTACTTGTGGAATGATAGAGTGATTTTCAAGTTGCATGAGCATTGGACGTCGTCGACAGGAACAACACCGACGTTCGACGTCCATGATCCGTGGAAGACTAAAGGTAACACGAGCATTGAGGCTCTTCGAAAGGCGCCTGCGCCATTGGAAAGGCGGGTGACAGTCTTTCGGAAATGGTATAACGTGGGGGATCACTCAGAAAGAGCATGTAGATATCAAACTTGCCGGAGAAGCAGCTGTGATAAAAGCCGGCAAGCATCGTGGTGGGATGGGACAAGGGATCCACCATCTTCTTTGGAGATGGCCTCCCTGATACCAAGATGTTGTACGAAAGGAGTAGCACCGATGTTCGATTCTGAACCACCAACAAACAGTGATCGACAACCACCTTATGAAGATGAATCCATCGGCTTAAGGTGAAAAGAAACTTGAAAGGTGATTATCCGCGGTACATAACAATGAGTGACATAAAATTTGTGGAAGCTTACATGTACATGTTGACGTGCCAAAGGGTACATCGGATATTCGGATGGTGTATGATGGATCCAAGTCGGGTTTAACAAGGCATTATGGGCCCCTTGGTTTAGTTTACCCACGATTGACACCATGTCTCGTTGGGTGTTAGCAGGATCGTGGCTGGCCGACAATGACTATGGGGATTTCTTTTTAAATTTTCCGTTACATGCCGATTTGCAGAAATATTGTGGGTGGATCTAACGCAATTGTTTCCAAAGATGAATGGGGAAACCGCGTGTATGGTGGTCGGTCGATGGTTAAGAAACGCCATGGGATTAAAACCGTCGCCGTACTGTTCAATTCAAGGCGGGCTGAGGGCAAAGCGAATCATCTTGGGCGAGCCATCTGATGAAAACAATCCTTTTCAATGGGACAAGGTAACCGAAAATTTACCATGCTCGGAGGGGTACGATGCCACGTTACCATGGATTGCCAAAGTGCGCAAGGATCAGAAATCGGCTGCAGACCTAGCACAGTATGTAGATGATGTTCGAGTGGTAGCACCCACGGAAGAGTTAGCATGGCAGTGCAGCAGTAAGATAGCGAAGACAGCATGCTATTTGGGGTTGCAGGATGCAGCGAGGAAGCGACGTCCCCAGAGTCACGACCGGGGGCTTGGGCCGGAGCAACTATTGCAACGGACAAGGAAGGAGTAACGAAGGCTGTAACACAAGATCGATGGGAAAAGTTGCAGTACAAGATTCGTTGGATTGGGAGGCAATTGGGCTTGGAGGATAAGTACACTCCGGACAAGTTTGAAGATGTGAAGTCTGAGTTTGAGAATGCTCCAGAGGGACAAATTCATTTTAAGACTACGGAACAATTCGTAGGTTTTATTGTCTACGTCTCTATGACGTACAAGTCGTTAGTCCCTTATTTGAAGGGATATACTTGACTCTGAATTCATGGCGGCCAGATAGAGACGAATTAGGTTGGGT
Organism: Fragilariopsis cylindrus CCMP1102; assembly: GCA_900095095.1. Classification (NCBI taxonomy): domain Eukaryota; phylum Bacillariophyta; class Bacillariophyceae; order Bacillariales; family Bacillariaceae; genus Fragilariopsis; species Fragilariopsis cylindrus. The sequence continues at coordinate 12,915 of FMBT01000229.1, forward strand.
AAAACCGAAAAGAAAATAAAGGGGTACCGAGAGAAAATTTAGCATATCAAAAACCCCCTTTCTGGGTTGATGTAATGTCGAGATTAAAGCATGATGTCAAGCCTTATTAGAACTCACGTATCATGATGCACCACCTGATGTGCTGATTCGAGCCACTAATAAGGAGGCAATCTATGTTGTGGGCGATGCGTCCGGAGCTGGTTTCGGATCGTCAAGCTGGCAACAAGGATCGGATGATGTCCATGCTGATTTTGGGAAGTGGACGGAAGAGGTCACTGATCGGAATCATCAAATTTCAGAGAAGCAGCCAACTTGGTGATTCGATTGAAACGGATGTTGAAAGACGGGGATCTTACAGAAGGGACGGAGGTATTTGTGTTTACCGACAATTCAGTTGCGGAGAGTACTTACTTCAAAGGGTCGTCAAAGAATTCTAAGTTGCATCAACTCATCCTCGGATTGAGGAAACTTGAAATGGCAGGCAAACTCATCATCCACTTTATTTGGATAGCAGGCACTCGAATGATAGCTCAAGGAACAGATGGCTTATCACGAGGAGAATTTTCAAGTGGAGTCATGGCAGGTGGTCCCTTTCTAAAATTTTGCCGTTGAATGAAACAGCACTGGAACGTGTGCCTCATTTAAAAACTATTATCAATGGGTGGTTGCCTGGACAAGATTGGAAGTTTGCAACTACACAGGATTGGTTTCATGAAGTCTTCAAAGATCCGAACGGCTCATTTGTGTGGTCTCCGTCACCAGCGCTGGCCGATGCAGTGATCAGTTGTGCGAGTGAAGCATATCTTTCCAATCAGCATGTCATATGCCCTGCATTGATGACAGGATACTGGAGAAAACAATTGGGAAAACTTTCGACGTGTCTTTTCACTACCTGCAACAGACATTCAAAACAAAAATTGGCCGCAGGAATGTTTGAACCACTAACGATTGCTTTTGTTGTCCTCTGTTATCACAAGTCCATGAAAGTTGCTCGACTCGAACGCGTGGCTCACTGAGACTATTGTTAAGTTTATGGATGTCAGCGTACGCTGATTTGAGGCATTGTTTACCAACAGAGCCTTATCAAGCAGATGTTGGGAATGCAATGGCATGCAGCACCTTGTGCGTTTGTTGGATCCAGGAAGAACAATACGTCTATTCAATTGAAACGGTTCAAAACAACGGTCCTGTTATTCGAATTTTGCCACACTTGCCAGATGGAATGGGAGAACCTCGTCAAAGATGAGGGACCGGGGCGTCTGTCGGTTATGCGAGGGGTCCATCGACAAATGGGAGATGTATGGTTGCCAGACAGAGCGATGAGCCAGAATATTCCTAATACTATGACGCAAGTGAACAACCCTAACCCCAAGTGAATGTATCGGCGATTCAACCAAGGCACCAAGTGATCATCCAGTGTTCCATCCATTGATCCATCCACAGTATCTTACGAATATATCTTACGAATATTACGACGTATAATAAATGAGTTGGAATTATAAAGTCCTCACACCGGAAGAATTCACGGAGCACTTCCCAACCAAGGCAGAAGAAGTACCACCAGTAGTCGGATTGCCGACATTTGTATCACCAAATGTAGTCAGGCAGAATTCACACCGTTAGCAAAACCACAAGTGATAGAAACAATAGGTTTTGGGGCAAACACGATCAGATCTGAACAAATACTGGAAGGAACGGATGATCCAAGTGATATAACAGATGCCGAGTGGTCAAGATTCTTATTAACATCAATGAAAAGAAATTCGGAGGAACTAAAAATAGAGATAACAGCGGAGAAAATGATGGAGAAGTATAGAAGATGGAAAGAACGTACAAGCACGTCACCGTCAGGTAGACATCTAGGACATTTCCATGCATTATTCCAACCACTGAAAGCAAAGAATAAGAAAGATAGAGAGCGATTAGAAGGAATAAGGGAAGATTTAATCGAACTACATGCACTTATGTTACAAACAGCATACGACAATGAACACGTATATAAAAGGTGGGAGTACATAATTACATGCATGCTAGCCAAGGAATCAGGAATACCAAGAATACACCGATTAAGGGTAATACACCTATATGAATGTGACTTGAATCTACTCTTCTCAATATTCTTCAGGGAGCTAGATCAGCACTGTGAGGACAAGTTTCTAATCAACAAGGGGGTATATGGATGTAGACCTACAAGAAGAGCAATCGATCCAGTCTTTGTAGATGTAACACAAACAGAAATGGCAATGATAATGAGAAGACCACTTGTAAAATTCAACAATGATGCAACAGCATGCTTTGATCGAATACTTGTACACCTACTAAGCTTATGCCTCAGGTCATTTGGAATGCCAAAGAAACTGACAACTATGTTGGGAGAATTACTGAAGGTGGCAAGATATGCAATCAAAACAGGAATAGGAATATCAAGTGAGACATACCATCACTCTGATGAGTCACCAGCGTATGGGTCAGGACAAGGCAGTGGAGCATCTGCACAAGGATGGACAAAATTAGTATCAAAACTAGTTGACATTCATGACCAATATGGATATGGATGCAAGTATGAAGATCCTTGGAAACTATACACTGCTATAATTGGAATGTTAGGATCTGTAGATGATAATAATATCACAAACAACGGTGATGAATGGGAGACAGTACAGGACATCATGAAGCGAACACAACACGATGCACAACTATGGAATGATTTATTAAGGGCAACAGGAGGAGCACTGAATCTGGACAAGTGCTTTGCACAAGTGTTGGCATTCCAATTTGGATTAAATGGAGCGCCAGTAATAGCACCAGCTGATCCATCTCTGACAATAACAATTCAAGACCGACAATACAATAAGGAGGTCATAATTGGACCAATATCCCCGTATAAGACGTATTGGTTCCTAGGTACGTCAAGGAACAAGTAAAAACCAAACAGTACAACACGGAAAGTTACAGAAAACCTCATCCACACACAATAGGAAACTAGCTTGCTCAGCAATGTCCCCTAAATGTGCATGGGTGCACTACTTGGCAGTATTTCAAAGTAGTGTAGGCTATCCTCTTGGAATGTGTCATCTTAGTACACACCAACTACATGATCTACAGGAGAAATACATACCAACACTGATGAATAAGATAGGAATAGTAAGAACACACGCCCATGTATTAGTCTTTGGACCAAGATCGTATGGAGGTATAGGATATAATGATCTAAGAACCGAACAGGGACTTGATGCAGTACAAAACTTACTGAGACAGCTACGTACACCGGGGTATGGAAAACAAATAGCAACAATATTTTTACAAACCTTTCAAAATGCATCAGGACTATCGCAACCACTGTTAGAATATCCATCAATAAGAGCACCACATCTGGAAGGACATTATTACTATGTAGATATAGGAAGATTTTAGCCAAACACAATGCGAGTCTAGAAATAGAATGCATACCAGCACCCACATATGTCAAAATTGGATGGAATAACACAAGAACAACCAGGTGGAAACTCATGGACAATATGGAGACGATTTCTTAAAACAATATGCAGAGAACAGTACATAATATATGAACCCACATCTACACATGAAGAAACAGAACAGCAATTCAGCAACGGGACAATAATCACCAAGTACTGGGACGGAGTGCCATATTTAGGACAAATAGTAAGCAAAACAGACAAATACTACAAAATATTTTATGAAGATGGTGATGAAGAGGAACTCAATAGTGCAGAAGTAAATGAATACATGGAAAAGAATAGAGGAGAAGGAGGCGTGTTCCCGCTCGATGCTGCGGTTTGTGGGACACTCGCGACTAAAAATTTTGATTCAAATACTATGCGCGATGGCTCGCGACCGGAAAATTATTTTGAAAATAATTAAAATTATTAAGTGTTGAAATGGAAAATTATCACATCAACATGAAAATGGGAATGTACTGAATCGAACCTCCATGGGTATCAATCTATTTAACAAAAGCTTATCAGACGAATTATAGATATTGGTACGCTTAATAAGTGAAAAAGTTTTGGTTGAATTTGGACATCTGGGGAAATTTCTATGAGTATTTATATAGGTGGCAGGCAAATTTCGAATCGCCAGGAAGAGGTACATAAGAGAGGAGAATAATAAATAAAATAAAGGAGTAATTGATAAAGTACTGGTACGGATGTCTCTATTAGTGTTTTATTAGTTAATGCGATAATTTCTATTCTTATTGTTACATTAAGAGAGGACCCATTTTCAACGGGCATATTGGACGTGTTTTCACTAAGAGAGAGTTTAAGTACTTAATATTCCACTAAAAAAACCGCACTTTTTCGTGTCTATTAACAGTACATACATCTATATTTCTTCTCTTAAGCGTATGTTGAATAGACCGATATCCATGGAGGTTCGATTCAATACATTCCCATTGTCAATGTGTTAATATGGAAAATTCCTTCTTTCACTGCATAGGTGCGCGCTTATATATTATTTCCAGCTTTGACGGCGTACGCTATATGGGGGAAATTCTCCCTGGAGAAGTACCAGGTCATTGCCTACACTACCTAGACCTGGCGATAATTTGGAATGTGTAGAATGCCTAAGGATAGGTACTGGAGAAGGTTTGAAGAGCTACCATACAGTTAAAAATGCCCCCAATTGATAGTACTTTGCTGCATTCCTCGCGTTAACCAGTCCCGTGTGGCAGACAAATGTCACACAGGGCGTATATCCACGCAGCATTGAGCGGGAACACGCCAGGAAGAATGACAGGAGAAATAGGTACAAGAATGAGACTACAAATACCACTGGGTGATTGGATCATATTAGCAAACAAATCGGAAAGGATGTGGCCGTTCTACTATGCAGATAGCACAGATACATTGTACAGAAGCTACAGAAAAGATTGGTACTCCAATGGGGATATATATTATGACTGCCATAACATAAATGGTGATGAAATAGATACATACAATAATTATACGAAAAGTAGCAACGTAACATTATTACCGGATGATGCATCACCAACAGATGTAATGGACACAGATGATGAATGGCGAATTGCACAGCACCAACCTATGGATGTGACTGAAGAGAAGGATACAGAAGACAAGACGTTCATGGACTTTCTAATGAAGCAAGAAGAACATGTAACACAGCACTACACTGAAAGAGAATTTCATACAGCACCCATAAAGATATATGAAATGATCAAGTCAATAAACAATGTCAACATAGCAACAGATGGAGGAGCAATACAATTCAAGGGTTCCTTGGGGTTTGTAATTGCATATGAAGATGGAGAAATACTACTATCATGCTATGGACAACCATCAGGGAATGATCCATTATCTTTTTGATCAGAAATATGTGCTTTCCTAGCGGTAGTGAGACTGGTAACACTTATGACAAAGTACTACGATAATATGATACAGTGCAATGAACCGATATGAGGTAAAATACAAGTGTATATGGATAGTCTAAGCATGATCAACAAACTGGAAGCATATGATGTATATCCTACAGCGCCACTAGCAACCGTGCTCCATTCGGAATGGGACGTACTGTCAGCATTACACAGGGCATTACAGTGGTACGGAACCAAACCAAAAATCAGATGGGTAAAGAGTCACCAAGATGATATGGTGTTTGATAAAGAAGCAATGCCCTTAAATGCCTACCTCAACTCAGAAGCAGATGAACTAGCAACAATAGGACTAAAACGACTACAGGAAAAGCCCAGGGTACCAATGGATCCAGACACAGTTATCCAGTTTCACATCAACAATAGAACAATAACAAGAGACTTCAAGAGAACGATAAGAGAAATCATCCATTCAATACCACTCAAAAAGTACTATTGTAAAAGATTTGATGGAGCAATAATATATTTGATCTAATTGACTGGGATATATTTCGACCAGTATATAAGAAATATCTATCAACGAAGGGAATACAATGGATGCACAAATTTTGTATAAAGAAACTGCCAACAGGAGAAAGAGTTCATAAAAGAGATCACTACCATGATCAGAGATGTTCATCATGCGGGGAAGACAAAGAGAATGACGACCACGTATTCCAATGTACCAAAAGAAGAAGTCTAAGAAAGAAGGTTCTCAATCAAATTAATCTATTAAGGAACACAGTTGATCCAAAACTGTGTGATATATTGAAGGAAGGACTAATGACATACTTCAATGGAGAATTGGTATCAACTACAATGCTACGACTCAGGGGACAAAAGAACATGAACAAACGATATACATTACTCATCAATGAACAGGTGGTAATAGGTTGGGACAATCTACTTAGAGGAAAGTTCTCAAAACAATGGAAAATACAACAGAAAGCATTCATATCCAGAAGGATACTGTCAAACCCAACAGAGTACGAAGAGCACAAAGAAATAAGAAAAGAAAAGCAGCAAAGAACACTACAGAAACAAAGAAAAAGAACAGAACAGAAGCAAAGCGTTCCATGCTTTCTTTCAAGCAATCATACCTATAATACAAGAAATCTGGATGGATAGATGCATTGATAGAAACAAACCAGTATTAGGAGGCAGAATAGCAGCAGAATATGATTCTCTCTCCAAAAAGGTCACTCACTCACTACTATACACTAAGAGAGATGGTGCTACCGGAAGATGAACTGAAATATACGATGAAACAATTAAATTACAACTGGATGATACAAATCAACAACTGAAGAAATGGATCAACAGATGGAAACCAGTCATAGATCATAGCATGAAATGAGTGAAAGAACTAGCTAAAGAAAACAGCAAACCAATTTGGAAAGACTTCACCTCAAACAAACCAGCAAAGACTACTGTGTCAAGGAAAAACACAAAACAAAAGAAACAAAGAAATATTCCGATAATCCACTGACGAACATGTTCAAATGCCTACACGAAAGAAAAGATCATCCAGTAGAGTAATACAGGCAAAGAAAACAAAGAATAAAATGAATCATGTGATATCGAAATTGTACATTAAACTGGGTAAGAAATGATCAACTAGCAGAGCAAAGACAATACTGGAAGTCGAGATACAGGAGATTGATGACCGATTCGGGGATGTACCAAAGTAAACACAATTAATATAGAATAATAGGCGGTAGACTGTTGACTTTTCTTCTTTCTAAGAAGTTGAGGAGCAAAGCTGCAGCTTTTAAATAACAAGTTATATACCTGTACTGCTATGAAATAAATATATCAAATAATATGTACATAACAATATAGAGTGACCAAAAGTGACCAAAAGGCAAGATAGATTTAGATAGAGAGAGTGCTTACCATGTTCTGTCTTAGTTACAGGTAAATCATCTGGTAAATGATGAGGAGTGGTTATATGTTAGTGTTAATGTTAGGCTAATACTCAATGAATTGTGTACATATTGCCCCATGTGCTATGCTGCTGCGCATACTGTTGTTGTTATAGCTTGATGCACAAATGTGGTGGTTTTGAAGCACTTGCTGCTGTTGTAGCATCAGCTGCTGCTTAGTGAATTGTGCAAATTGCTGTACAATCATGCTGCACTTACTACTGATGTTGTGGCATAATGTGAAAATGTGGCATTTTTTCAAGTCATTTGTTGCTGCAACAGCTAATGCCTCCACGTACCTATTCATCCAAAGAATCCGACCTGGCAACAACTTCAACAATATTTCCTCCAAATAATGATCCATCACAAAGAGCGTGGAACTAATCCTCTACCCAAGATCAAGAACAACCTCAGATGGCCCATCAAGATAGATTGAATGATCCTATGCCAATACCAGGCACGCAATCTTAAAGATATCTTATTCCTTAGAAAATTTGAGAAACGACCAGGCCCACCAATATCACACCGGATACCAGTCAACCCCTTGTCCCAGCCCGATTCAATCGGGATGGGACAAACTACCCTCTCTTTTAGTACCCCTAAAAGAGACCCCCTCCCCTTTTAACTAACAATAAAAATCAACCCCTTCAAATTATTACGTAATTGTTCCCTGCCAAAAACAATAGGCCCAGAATGGCTATGTAAACTTTCTTTACCGAACAGTATTTGTCAAGAATTTTTCTTTACCGAAAAATATGTGTCAAGAAATTCAATGAAAATTATTTGTTAAGAATTCTTCTTTACCGAAAACCTTTGGTAAAAAATAATTATGTAAATGTTCTTTGCCGAAAACCTTTGGCCAAGAATCATTATGTAAACTTTTTTTGCAGAAAATCTTTTGTCAAGAATTACTATATCAATGTTCTTTACCGAAAACCTTTGGTAAAAAATCATTATGTCAATGTCCTTTACCGAAAATTTTTGGCCCTTACAAATTACCCCCTCTTTTATTACCCCTAAAACGATAACCCACCCCTCTTTTTCTACCTCTAAAAATCGACCCCTCCCCTGCTATATTTTTTAATCCAGTTAGTCAATCACTTACTGGTTTGTTTCTTAGCGCACCTCTGTTTCTTATCATTCTTTTTCTTACATGCGCCCCCCTGTGCCAGCGCTCAATGATGTGAAGAAATATCAAAAACAAAGGCAACATCCACCATTACACCTACACCATACATTCTTAATAATACACAATACACTGATGAAGTGGAAGCGAAATCCCCGTTAAACTACCTGCCCTACCATAGAAATCGAATCGTGCAATTATATGCGATTTTTTTAATTTCTACAGTAAGTGCCGTTTCCATTTTCGCTCGCGTCGTTTTTATATTCAGTACCGTTTTTCATTTCGCGTGCGTCGTTTTTATATCAGTGCCGTTTTCAGCCAGTACCGTTTTCAGTGGCTTGCCTGCAATGTTCCACTTAATCACACCAGTAGTTCTTTTTCATTCTTCTCGTGGTAGCGCAAAATCAAATCAAATCGCTTCAAAGCCTCTATTAATTGAAGCGAACCGAAAGGCACCATTGTGTGACAGCTGCAATGTTTCAGTTATCAGAGACCAAGTTCTTGACATTCTTCTCGTGGTAGCGCAAAATCTAATCGCTTCAAAGCCTCTATTATTTGAAGCGAAACGAAAGCATGATTGTGTGACAGCTGCAATGTTCCACTTATCAGAGACCAAGTTCTTTTCATTCTCGTGGTACGCGCAAATCAAATCACTTCAAAGCCTCTATTATTATTTGAAGCGAAACGCAAGCAAAATTCGTTTTCAGTACTGTATTCAGTACCGCATTCAGTACCGTATTCAGTGAGCTGAAAACATCACACGTTAAATATTAATCCTGCCACGAGATACATATAACTTAGCTTCGTATCACCGAATTGTAGATTTGATTCCTTACAGTTTCACGAACTTACGTACCACATGTAAAATAACAATAAAACATCATAGTGCCATATTATTTAGAATCCAAACTTCAACCTAATCACGATGGTGGCGTACGGACCTATTGTTAGTATTTATATTGAAAGACGGATTTTATCACTTGCATTCCAACTTGGAATGAGTTTGCGAACCGAGTTGTGAACCAGCCTATGCCCCATTGAAGTGCGATCTAACACGAGTGGCATGCAGCGGGCACAAGCCCATTGAAGCGCGATGAAATAGCTGGTGGTGTAAGAAAGATCCAGCTACGATAACAGAACATGACCGACGATAACTTGGTGTAAGAAAGATGAGTTCGACGACTACTGTTAATACGCAGGCTACAAATCAATTGAGAAATAGTACAAAGATAAATAATATCTTTCACTAGATAATACTAGAAGATACGGTACTTTTTGAATCTTCAAATAGCTCACTTTATCTCTCACACGGTATTTTATTTAATTTTCAAAAAGCTCACTTTTTTTTTTTAATGCAATCTTGAATTTAAAGAAGATTCAGTTCCAAAAGAAAAGAAAAGAAAATCGAGAGCAGAAAAATGTAAGTACTGTTGTGTTGCTGCTTTCTTGCACTTTTGTATTGTATGTCGTGTTGTTGTATTCTGAAGCTTCTATTGTGGTGGTGGTTGTGGTGGTGGTGGTCGTCGTCGAATAGTAAGGTGATGCTGCGTTCAAGTTAGATAATAATGATTGTCATGGATAGGAATTGTGTGGGTCCACAACAGCAGCAGCAACAACAACAAATGAATGTAATAATAGTAACTTTACAAGATCAATTAGGCACCAATATTTTGTAAAGATCAACGTTTATATTGTGCAAATATTTTTCTCACGTTATTGTTCAATTCAATTTTTCCTCATCTTCCCATCTTCTGTGTTCCTATAACATTACAAAAGAAGTTGTCATTATGAAGCTTTCTTTTGCGTATATCAGCGCCTTCCTTGTCTTCATCCTTGTTAACGCAGCTAATGCAGTACCTACGGCAGGTCCGGTGGTAGCTAGTCTAGCAGCTAGAGTAGCTACTAAAGCTGCTGCTCGTTTATTCGGTGCACAACGTGAACTTCGTGGCGATTGTGAAAATTCGGATTCATTCCAATTTGACGGCGATGCAACCAAAACATGTGATTTATTTGTTGCAAAAAAACCAAACAAGAGATGTAAGAAGAAACAACTTGGTACCGGCATCAAACTTAAGTTCTTTTGTCCAGCAACATGCAAGAGTCAGTGTAAAAAAACCGATTCACCAACATCTTCACCAACAGTTAAGCGTAAAGCTTGTGAAAATTCGGATTCATTCCAATTTAAAGACAATCCAGAACTTACATGTGATTCATACGTTGCAAAACAACCACGGAAGAGATGTAGAAAGGAACAACCCGGTACTGATAAAAAATTAAAATTCTTTTGTCCATCAACCTGCAAGAGAAAATGTAAAGAAACTGATTCACCAACATCTCACCAACAGTTACGCGTGGCGATTGTGAAAATTTGGATTCATTCCGATTTAAAGGTAATGCAACCCAAACATGTGATTCATATGTTGCAGAAAAACCAAACAAGAGATGTAAAAAGGTCCAACCTGGTACCAACGAAAAGAAACTTAAGTTCTTTTGTCCAGCAACATGCAGGAATAGGTGTAAACAAACTGATTCACCAACAGCAACTCCCACCTCTTCGCCAACATTGAGTCCAACCTCAAGTCCTAGCGCATCTCCAGCTGTTTCAACAAGTTCTGCACCAAGTTCTATCCCCAGTGTAATTCCAAGTCCTACACCAAGTGGTGTAACCAGCTCTCCTCCTAGTTTTGATCAGAATGGCACACCAAGTTTCATTCCAAGTGAGACTCCTAGTGTTTTGCCTAGTTCTTTTCCAAGTTCCAGTCCGACTGGCGCACCAAGTGGTGTACCAAGCTCTTCAAGTGATGCACCAAGTGGCGAGCCAAGTTTTATTCCCAGTGAAATTCCTAGTGGTTTGGCTAGTGCTATTCCAAGTTCAATTCCGAGTGTCGCACCAAGTGGTATACCCAGCTCTTCTCCTAGTGATGTACCTAGTTCTGCTCCTAGTCAGGATCCAAGTAACAAACCGAGTACTGTCCCAAGTTTCGAACCAAGTGGTTTGCCTAGTAATGTACCCAGCTTAAGCTCTGCACCTAGCACAAGTGCTGTCCCTAGTTCTGGACCAACCGCAACTGCAGAACCAAGCATTAGCATTGCACCAAGTTCTTTTCCTAGTTTTGATCCAAGTGCTGTTCCAAGTTCATCCAGTGGCGCACCAAGTGATGTGCCTAGTTCTGCTCCTAGTCAGGATCCAAGTAGCAAACCTAGTATTGTTCCAAGTTCTGCTCCAAGTTTACCAAGTCTCTCCAAGTCTTTCCCAAGTACAATGCCCTCAAATGTTCCAACTGAACCCCTTCCACTACTTTACATTCTATTTGCAACAGACCATCTGTTACTCAGGCTGAAATTGAAGAAGGTAAGCCAAAACTGTTCTTTTGCTTCAGAACATTGTCTCTTTTACAGTATCAACTATTATTAACAAATTATTTACTTGTTTTGTCCTCCTTTAGGTGCTGTTAAGACTACAAATATTGCTGATCTTCCACAAAGCAGATAGACGCCAACGTTTTCTATCTACTTGTCCAGAGCCTGTTGTCGAATGTACTGCAACAGGGATAACTTGTGTGAGTGGACGAGTAAATGAGTCAGTATTTGTTGTTATGATGTAACATGTACTATCACTGCTTCAGCTTGTTCAAACTTGACACTGCAGAAAAGCATTGAAATTGAAATTGCAGTCGAACAGGAGATCTTGAGCAAAGTTAAGGAATGGAAGATAATGCTAATGTAATTTTGCAACCCAGTGAGCAGCCAAGTTCTGTACCAAGTTCAGGTCCAAGTATATCAATTGCGCCAAGTTCAAATCCAAGTTTTACTCCAAGTGGTGTACCAAGTTCCATTCCAAGTGGCGCACCAAGTGGTGTACCAAGCTCTTCACCAAGTTTCGTCCCAAGTTCTGCTCCAACAAGTTCGTCAATCCCTACTGCTTCACCAACCGCATCTCCAACTGAGACCACCGACCCTAGTTCTTTACCAAGCTCTTCAAGTGATGCACCAAGTTTCATCCCAAATTCTGCTCCAACAAGTTCGTCAATCCCTACTACTTCACAGACCGCATCTCCAACTGAGAGTTCCTACCCTAGTATTAACCCAACAAGTGATTAGTAGATGTATAATTGGGTCCCATCGAAGTTAGTAAAAGTAAATGTTGTCAGGTAGTATTCTAATTACTGATGACCAGTTGAAGCCGTTACACAAATAAGAGAAGTGTCCGCCGAACCGCTAATATATATATGTATTAGGCGAAGTGATGTTATGAATATCGTTGTGTACAAAGTTACTGTTTACCGCAATACCAAAATACAAGAAAAGACCAGAGTACTCCAAACAAACTATCTCTATCTCTTTTATTGTTGATGAATTGTAGTAATCATAGACTAAATAAACAAGTGTGTTAATAACAACCTTTTGTGTTTGAACAACCGTTACATTGTGCCATGCCCTAGACTAGTATATAGGGAAGAGGCTTTCATACGTGAGATATTGTATATTATAAGCATTAGTTCTATTCTAGAGATGCATCCATTGCAATGGATGCAGTTTGGTAGCACTGATTGTCTTATTAGCGATGAATCACTAGTGAACCCAGTCCCGTGATATGTAACGCACTGCATTCTCCTCCAATCTATATAAAGTATTTCAAATAGTCTTATATGGTCATTCAACTGTTGTTAGTAATGGTAGGAGTGTCAAGTTTGCGATAGTATGGAGCAACCCCTATCCTCACATTGACATTTTTCATGTTTGTGAGGGATTTTTCAGCCAATATCGATCCATTATTGTTATATTTTATAACTTTGTAGAAGGATCAAGTGATCAGTATATTATGTCAAATCTTGTCCTCAGATAACACCGGCAAAGGCTTTTAGGCCTTCTACAATACCTAGGGGTCCTTTTTCTCCCACTGTATAATTCAACTGTGGATCACTGAGCTTTCTTGTATAGAAACCAAGTGGTCTACCGTCTTGGACTAACATTGCACCCAACTGTATATCACTTGCGACTGTGTACAGAGAGAATGGTATGTTGAAGTCCAGAAATGCTAACATTACTTCAGTTTTGATCATTTCCTTCTCTTTTAGTACCCCTAAAAGAGACCCCTCCCCTTTTTTTTTACTACCAATAAAAATGTTCCCTGCCGAAAACAATTGGCCCGAAATGGCTATGTAAACTTTCTTTACCAAACAGTATCTGTCAAGAATTTTTCCTTACCGAAAAATATGTATCAAGAAATTCAATGAAAATTATTTGTCAAGAATTCTTCTTTACCGAAAACCTTTGGTAAAAAATTATTATGTCAATGTTCTTTGCCAAAACCTTTGGCCAAGAATCATTATTTAAATTTTCTTTGCAGAAAATCTTTTGTCAAGAATTATTATATCAATGTTCTTTACCGAAAACCTTTGGTAAAAAATCATTATGTCAATGTCCTTTACAGAAATTTTTTGGCCATTACAAAACCCCTCTTTATTACCCTAAATGATAACCCACCTCTTTTTTACTACCTCTAAAATGACCCCTCCCCCGCTATATTTTTTTATCCAGTAGTCAATCACCTACTGGTTTGTTTCTTGCCACCTTTGTTTCTTATCATTCTTTTTCTTACATGCGCCCCCCTGTGCAGCGCTCAAGGATGTGAAAAAATCAAAAACAAAGGCGACATCCACCATTACACCTACGATACATTCTTATAATGCACATACACTGATGAAGTGAAAGCAAATCCCCTCCTTAGGGATTTGTATAAGAATTAGATAATAACTTTAGGATAATCTTGTTAAACTACCTACCCTCCCATAGATATTACAACAACAACAACAACAACAACAACAACAAGATGTCTGCAACCCAACCGATCCAAGTACCAAGCGGAAGAAGACTTCATTTGCAAACCAACCGGCGGTGATAACAAGCCCGAAGGAGATCTCAAAGAATGCTACCTTCCAGTTCCTTGCGTTGCTCCCAAAGCCTATTCAACTGATAGGAGAGAGTATATTCCACCGGTATACTAAGCACTGTAATGATATTGATGATATCAGAACACGAGCTGTCTCCCTACAGCCGTCATCGGACAAGACACCCGGATCCACTAAATTCAATATCGTATATTCAATATCATATTGAATAGCACGGATACCATCAAGGAAAAACAGGAATTCAAAGCAGCAATAGAATACTGCCAACGCCTACTGAAAGCTGAAATGCTAACAGCCGCTGAATTAGAACTTGCTGAAGAAAAACAGAAGCTGAAAGAATATTTTTTTCTGCTACTAGCCTACTAGCTGAAGCATTCATCAAAAATGATCCCAACACTCCTAACGACCCCAAGTCCACTCAAACACTGGTTTACTGTACTTTCCACAACGAGTATAGAACGCTAATGGCTGAAGAAGACTAGTCGTCCCAAACCCAAGAAAGTGGAGATGATAATAATAACGATGCTAGTATTCTTACTATCACATCGCCAATACTTAGATTCTCTGGTTTCAAATTCAAGATGACTCATCCAAGCGACACCCAAGTAACCTAGATGGGTTCCATAACCAATTCCATAGCACCACTAATGGAATCGGCAACAAACCACCACCACCTGGATCTGCTACTAGTGACGACTTTGACCTAATCAACCATCTTCTCCGAGATACCAAAGGTATCTTTGTAGGATACCCCAATCCTGATGGTGAATGAAAAAACAAACCAGGTATTCATCCGCTCCGATTGGGAACCACTAGATGATAAGGTACCAAGAGAACTAAAAGCTCTTGTATCCTACTTCCTCCGTACAGTCAAACCCAAGTTTTTAATAAACTCAAGCGTCGTTATGCTACTACCAACCTAACTACCATCCAACAGAACTTACTTCATGACCTACAACACTCTGATAAGTTGATTATTGTACCAGCTGATAAAAATCTTGGTCCAGTTATTATGGAAAGAGATACCTATATCACTTCTGTCCTGTCTCTGCTACAAGACAAAAATAACTAAAAACAACTATCATCAACTCATGCCAACTTAGACATGCAACTCCTACAAGAACTGCTAACCAAATGGCTCGAACAGCATTTGAAATGGAAAATTATTCACATCATCATAAAAATGGGAATGTATTGAATTGAACCTCCATAGATATCGGTTTGTTCAATACAACCTTATCAGACGGAATACAGATATCTAGACGGTTAATAGAGACAAAAAGTTTGGGTTGAATTTGGTCATTTGGGGAAAATTCTACTGGGTTGTATATGGGTGGCAGGCAAATTTCGAACCGCCAGGAAGAGGTGCATAAGAGAGGAAGATTAAAAAATAAATAATGGAGTGATAGATAAAGTGCTAGTACAGATGTCTCTATTAGTGTTATATTAGTCAACAGCTTTCAGGCTATAAGGGTTTTTGCGCATATTTTACACGTGTTAAAAACACGCGATAATTTGGAGATAAAAAAAACAGATAAAAAGAAAAACTTTGGAAGCTGATAAAATTATAAATAACAGTCGAGATAAATACATTCTTAGTATTTTTTAATAAATAAAATCGCGCACATACAATTCTGCACCATTTCTTCTCTTGCTTTTACACGTGCCCATATTACAAGATTAGGGTCTGCTTGGTACCCCCAAGGAACTAGTGTTGATCCGTGGTGCTGTTTCTTGTATGTAACAAGTCTCTGGAACATTTTATCCCATTGATTATCTAGTTTATTCCAAACAAATCCGATGGAATTTAAATGATCAATACGGTACTCTGACATTAATGCATTCATACAATTGTCTCGCTGAGTATGTACCCAATTTCCAAGTTTCGAATTGGCTGCAAATTTTTGTGAAACTATGGTAGAATCATGCTGATTTTTGTAGGAAACAAGCCGTTGGAACATTTCATTCCATCTTTTACTTTGCATCTTTGTGTATCTCATTGTATTTTTTTGCGTCCTCAATTTCTTTGGTTCATCATCATCATCATCATCATCATCATTATTGCTGCTATTGTTGTCTTCGTCATCACTGTCGTCATCGTCATTGGAATAGTTTTCGTCGCATTCAGTACTATCGTCCGGATCATCAGCATGCAAGGCAGTATAGGAGAGTATTTTACGACAATTGCGATGTTTAGTACTATGTGCGTGGGAAATTTCTGATGAATGTTTCTGTTCAGTTCTGATTGTGACCATCGTGGACGTGCTACTACTACCAGTAGGCACGACCAAGTACCAATTCCCTTCCGTCCACGATTCATAGCCATCATCATCATCGTGTATTTTGTTGTTATCTTCATTATCTTCTTCTTGCATGATATCAGTATTGTTTCTATTTGATGGAGGAGGAGGAGAAGCTGATGATCTCGCCTTCTTCTTTCTCTGTGTTGTAAACTCACTATTGATGGACGTTGTGTTGCGACTTCTTGTTGTCCTCTTTGTATATTCTGGCCTGCTAATAACAGAGTGATTATTGGTATCGTTCTGCTGATTCCGTTGTCGTTGTCGATGTCGATTAGTAGTTCCTTCGTCATTGCATTTAGGACTATTAGTAGTAGAGGGCAATACATAACACCAGTTCCCCAACTTCCAATTTGCAAAACAATCGTCGCCTTTATCTCCCTCTTTGCTGTTGCAATTGATGTCACCGTACTTTTTTTCTTCCTCTTTCTTCACTAATTGATTTAAGTCATCCTCCTCTTCTTCTTCTTCTTCTTCTTTCTTTATAGCAACAGAATCAGAACTAGCCGCGGCGGCGTGATGGGATGTCATATTATTGCTCTTACTCCTGAATGTGGTTGATTCGGTGTCGGTATGTGTCTCCCTACCTTCTTCTGATTTAACAGTGTCATTATTATCATTATTGTCGTCGTTGTTTTCTTCCTCTTTCTTGAATTGTTCTACACGATAAAAATCGTCGCAATTCGTAGGAATCTCATCGTAATCTTCGTCGCCGTCACCATACCAAACTTCAAGGATTTTTTTTTATTTTTTAACATCATACGACTAGGTACAGTAAGCTTAGACAAGAAGTGAAAAACCTTAGTGCTTCTAGTTACTGAATGGAACACGAAGTCATTCCTATCCCTAAAAGTAAGTGTTGACGAAAATGAAATACGAAGAGTTATCAAATATAATATAGTATAATATAATTATACAGTAAGGTGAGGTATATATTATGATTACTTCATTCTCAACAATTCAAGAGGAGTTAATAGTAAAGAAGTATTATCAGTTTTGCTGTTGGTATTGTTGCTTGTTGGTTTCAACTCTTTTCTTTCTTTTCAGTATTGTTTACCCCCATTGTATGGAGTAGTTTTTATTCTGGTTTTATTACTGTAGTAGTACCACGTCCATCTAAATGACGTAACGCATACATATTACTTTTATATATATACATTCCTAATTCGTCACATGAATTCTGTGTCTTAAATTGCATCGGACCTTCTGGTGGACGTTTATACATAATCATTGAAGCAATATGTTTATAGTACCAGTCAAATTCAACTAAATGATTGTTATCAGAATATTTACATGATCTACATAAATGTGCTGGAGAAGCATCCATTGGTAACAAGTTACTGCTGATGTTGTATTTATTTGATGATAATGACAACAGCGGGGATGATGTTGTTGATGCCGACGATGACGATGATGTTGATGATGATGGAATAATATCAATTTTATTTCTTCCATCACAGGAAGAAGAATATTTATCTTGTTTTCTGTTATACTTATACTGAGATAATATATAATTCACACCAGCATCAATATCAGTATTGTTATCTTCATGATGATGAACACTATTATGATTCCTATTCACATTGTTGAGCTAAACTAATGTCTAAAGTTATTATGAGCTATCTATCTTAGCATCCAACTGGGTTGCTATTTCCTATTTCACATCTTCTTCCATTTGCGATCTGTTTAGTAAGTGGTTTAGGTTTGAACTGATGTAGCTGGCTTGCTGGGCTGTTGTATTTGAATACTTACTAGTAACGGGTTTGCGCGCTAGCGACTTGAGTATCTCATCACACATACATGAACTATCACAAACTATTGGGGAGCCATTCATAGCTACCTCAGATGAAAAGGTAAACATGTTTTAACCTGAAGATATACTATAATTTTGGTGTAGTTACAAGTGTTAAAGTTATATTAGTATATTAGTAGCTAATATTTGTTAAAGGTATGTTACTTGTTAGTTAGTACCACTAGTAATTACTAGGTAGTTTTTTTTGGAGCTAACTCAGTCTTGTAAATCAACGCTATCAACGCAACGGCGTTGATGGGGGGTACCGTTGCGTTGATCAACGCAACGGGACAACGCTACAACGCCGTTGCCATCAACGGCCGTTGTGTATCACTACTAATAATGATAGTAATTATCGAATCGAATCGAATCGAGTCAACTGGCATCATTCGTATGATATGTGGAAGCAATACAATGTAGCATGTCAATAGACAAAGATAAAGTCAAAATCAAAGAATTTACGATATTGCATTCTGGTAGTATGGACACACAACTGCTGTAGAAGCATTTACTACTGTAACCTCGGTATTATTACTTGTCGTTATAGACTATTCTGTGCGGTGCAAACAAAATCTATTTATTTTACTTCCCACTCAAAATCGATAGAATTTAGCAGTTCCTCTCGCTTTTTCAATAATTTTCCGTCTCTGTATATACCTCTTTGCTTGGAGACCCATTTGTCAAGGGGAGGAAGCTGATTCTCTTCATTGTAACAAGATGGTACATGCGTTGAGTTGTGCTGTTTTTTATAAACCACAAGTCGATTATAATTCTGCATCCATCTTGTATCAAATGGATCCCAAGCAAATCCAATCGATTCAAGACGTTGGATACGATCTACGCATAGTTGGCTTTCCTTGTAATATCTACGCTGATTTACGACCCATTTTCCAAGTTTAGGGTCTGCTTGATACCCAAAAGGAACTAACGTTGATCCGAGCTGCTTTTTGTATGAAACGAGTTTCTGGAACATTTCTTCCCATTGATTATCTAGTGCATTCCAAACAAATCCGATCGAATTTAAAAGATCCACACGGTGATCTGATATTGCTTTATTCTTGTAATATGATCGCTGGTTGTTGACCCAGGTTGCAAGTTTTGGATCAGCTGCATACTTGTGGGGAACAGTGATGGATTTTTTCTGTTTTTTGTATGAGACAAGTCGTCGGAACATTTCATTCCATCTTCGATCTTGTGTCTTTGTGTAGTTTATAGTATTTTTATGCGTCCTTGGTTTCTTTGATTTATAGTTTTCGTCGTCGTCATTATCGGAATAGTCTTTATCGAATTCATTATTCTTGTCTGGGTCTGTATCATTAACACACAAGGGAGTCTGGTAAGACGTGCGGCAATTACGATGTTGTTTACCACGAACGGTTGGTTGTTTACGTCTTTTGGTAGTGGTGGAAGAAGAAGTTTGTAATGAATGCTGTTGTTTCTGTTCAGTTCTGATTTTGACCGTCGTGGACGTGCAACTACTACCGGTAGGCAGGAGTAAGCACCAATTCCCTTCCGTCCATGATTCGTAACCATCATCAACATCATTCGTTTTGTTGTTAGGTTCATTATTTTCACATATTTTATCATCTTCTTGCTTGACGGTGGTATTTTTTTTACTTGTATTTGATGGAGGAGAACGAGGAGGCAATGATCTTGCCTTCTTCTTTTTTGGTGTTGTATCTTCATTATTGATGGACGGCGTGTTGTGACTACTACTTGTACTTGCTGTCCTCTTCTTACATTCTGGCCTTCTAATGGAGTGATTACTGGTAGTTCCATTACTATTAGATGTATTATTGTTATTAGTAGTAGTAGTAGTAGTAGAGGGTAATACCCAACACCAGTTCCCTACTTTCCAATCTGTATAATCATCGTCTTCGTTATCGTCATTCTTGGATTTGCAATTGGTAGAAGTAGGCTTGTCGTCGTCACCGTCGTCGTCACCGTCGTCGTCATTTGCTTCTTCCTCTTTCTTCACTTTGCGAGAATTTAAATCCATATTCGTATTCGCAGCAGCGCCATTATTATGTTGTATACTATCCTCCTCCTCTTCTTCTTTCTTCAATCGAACGGCATCGTTTTTCTTGTTATTGTTGCAATTGATTTCGGTAGGATTGTCGTCGTCGTCGTCATCATCTTCTTCATCTTCTTTCTTCACTTTGCAAGGATTAAACTCTGAATCCGTATTCGCAGCAACAGGACCATGAGAATTTTGTACACCATCCTCTTCTTCATTTTTGGCGTGAGACGAAGGTTCTCTTTTGATGTTGCTCATGACCGGGAATAATAATCTGACTAGCAACTAGTACTTCCGAATTGACAGGTGCGGCTGATTTGATGCTGTCACGAGCACGTAAGTTAGTCGCGAAAAGCTTTCGGAAGAGAAGATTTTGGTTACCTCTACTAGTAGTGTCGTGATGAAAAAGTGGTAAGATGTGTTTTTTTAATGTTCCTTCAATGATTTTTGTTCCTTTTTCGAGAAGTGCGTAGAATGTACTTTATGTACTTGATACCGTCCTACAGTACTGTTAGTAGATCGTTCTTTTTTCAGTCATGGATATGGCCATGCTGTGTGGCATGTTCGATTCACGAGTAAAAATCACTGACCATCATAAAATGAAAATGATTTCCCGACATTAAAAGAGGGACGGAGGAGCGATGGATACAAAGAAAAGGCATGATGCTCAGAATCAACAATACGTGTAGCATGTAGAAACAATAAAATAATATCAATAGACAAAGGCGAAGGCAAAAAAGAACCTAGTTAGTTAGCAAAGCATAGGATAGTGCAATTTTGTATTCTATTTTATGGGTTTCGACGTTACTGTATGACCGATTAGAGATTTTTGTTATATTTTGTAACGTCGGCAATCAACGAATATGCTTTCGTTCCGTCGTCGTCTTCGTGATTAATTTTGGTTGATTATTGCAAACGACTGCAATGATTATCATTATCATTTTCATCTTCAATTTTGTGCAAAAGCTATTTTTCCGCTTCCCACTCAAAATCGATAGAATTTAGATATTCCACTCGCGTTTCTAATAATTTGCCATTTTTGTACAAAAATCTTTGGTTTATGACCCAATTGTATAAACGAGGACCTTCTTTTCTGCAGAAGTGTAAGAGTGTAGTACTTGAGTTGATTTGTGCTGTTTTTTATAAACCAAAAGTTGGTTATAATTCTTCTTCCATTGCATATCTAATACATCCCAGACAAAACCAATTGATTCAAGACGTTCGATCCGGTCTACAGAAAGTGCTTCGTTCCTGTAGAATTGCCGTTGAGTATTTACCCATTTTCCGAGCTGATTATCCGCTTCATACACAAAAGGAACTAACGTTGATCCGTGGTGCTCTTTTTTTTATGTAACAAGTCTCTGGAATAGTTTATCCAATTTATCATCTAATGCATTCAAAACAAATCCGATAGAATTTAAAAGACCCATACGATACTCTGACAGTAGTTCATTCTGTGTTCGCTGAGTATGTACCCATCTTGCAAGTTTCAGGTCAGCTGCATATTTTTTGGGAACAGAGGTGGAGTTGTACTGTCTTTTGTATAGAACAAGTCGTCGAAACATATCATTCCATTTTTTATTCTGCCACTTTCTGTATCTTTCTGTCCTTGATTTCTTTGATCTATCGTCGTTGTCGCCATCATCGCTATCTGAATAGGCTGTATCGTATTCATTATTGTTATTGACTGCTTGATCATCAACACACAAGGAAGTATTGGTGGAAGAAATTGTGGATGAATGTTGTTGTTCAGTTCTGATTTTGATCGTGGAAGTACTAGTACCATTAGGCAGGACCCAGCACCAGTTCCCTGTCGTCCATGATTCGTAGCCATCATCATCAGCATCAGCATCATTATTAGCCGTGTTTTTGCTTTTGTTGTTGTCGATGTCGTTGGAGTCAATAACATTGGGATTGCGAACTTCCTCGTCACAACCGCTATCTTTTTCTCGCTTAACGATGTTATTCCTTCCATTTGTATTTGATGTATGAGGGGGAGGAGGAGGTAATACTTTCAACTTCTTTTTTGGTTTATCTTCATTATTGACGGACGTGTTGCGACTTCTTGTTGCCCTCTTTCTACAACTAACTGTGGATGTGGCTGTGGCTGTGATGGCAGGTGTATTTGTATTTGTACTTGTAGTTACGATTATTGGAAGTACCGTCCTGCTGAGTTTGTTGTTTTGAGTAGTAGGTCCTTCATCATCACACGTAGTAGATGGTAACACCCAACACCAGTTCCCCACCTTCCAATCTGCATAAGGATCGTCGTCGTCGTCTTCGTCGTCGTTTTGATTGTTCCTATTGCTATTGCAATTATCATCAGTAGGCTTGTCGTCGTCATTTTCATCTTCCTGTTGCTTCACTATACGAGACAATAATAACGACGACGATGACGAAGCTGACTCATAGGAGGAGGAGGCTTAGTAGGTGCTCGTCTAATCATCTTGTTGTTGTTGTTGTTGTTGTTTCTGTCTTTAAAAGAAGCAAAAAAATGCTTCACCTTCATTTTTTTTCCTTGGTCAAAAAATGGAGTTAGAAGCTCCTGCTTCGTAGTGTATCTTATGGTATTAATATGGAAGAGAGTGCGCCAAATTTGTTTTTGATTAGTCCAATACAAGGTCCGATACAGTCAATTTGATGAAATTTTCGACAGATCTGCTTCACCAACAGTCCTACTTCAGTAAGAAATAATATTTTGGCTACAAAAAGAGGACTTTGAAACTGGAAAGGAGCGCAATAGTAGTATTTGAGTTACTTGTTCGAACGAGTATGTTTTTTTTTTGCATTCATTCATTGGAAGTTGTCTAAAATTGAGCCACCATGGTCAAATCCTTTGGGACGTAAAAAGAAAAGAAGAAAAAGCTTACTATGTTAAAAAGAAAAGAAGAAAAAAAGCTTCAGTTGAATTTTCGTTGGATTGACCGTTCTACGCGCGTGGAAAACTGGAAATTTCCAGTTTAAAATAAAATTAAATAATACACACACTTTAGGTGAAATAAACAGAAAATCTATGAATTTATCAGGAGGACCCGGTCGAAATAATTCATCGTGGAAAAACGTTGGTTCCCGCGCGAACATTTGGAGGGCGCGAAAAACTTTTTATAGTATGGTTCCATTTTTTTCTAAATAAATCTAAATTTTTTTAAATAAATCTAAATTTTTCTAAATAAATCTAAATTTTTCTAAATAAATCTAAATTTTTCTAAATAAATCTAAATAATTAAAAAAAAAACGGTTGAAGTAAATTACTACGCCCTTTGATCGCGCGGCAATAATAAAACTTTTAATCGTTAAAATTCATTTAAGCCGGGTCCTCCAGGAAAAGTACTACTGTGTGAAGTGTATAATAAATCAAAGAGAACATGCTCAAAAGTGTTAATAGTAATATAACAATCTATTTTATCACATATATGGAAGAAGAGAACGTGTTAATTACGCGCAAAATATTATCGCGCTTATCCCGTGGACAACCTGCGTATTTACCACTTATCTCTCTTGACTAACTCAAAAATAAAACACTGATTTGCAACATAAAGGATACTGCTGAGGAAGCATACGGTAGGCGAAAATTACACACACATAATTTTGGTATATAATAGTATATGAGTTAATAGTCCACTTCTTTAGTGAAAAAACCTATAACAATGCGGCGCGAATTTTGGATTGTAATTCTGTTCCTTCTTCTTACGATAACTTTTTTATGGAGACAACTGAAGAATGGTCTTGGCGGTGTGAGATTTGATTCCGTGCTTAATAGAAAAATAAAGTTCGCGACATCGTCATCGTCATCGTCATCGTCATCGTCATCGTCATCGTCATCGTCACCGACATCGACATCGACATCGTCATCGTCATCTCAATTCTGTCGGCAATTGCAAACAAGATATAGAAATGATGATCGTCAGGGCAATACAAATGACCCTACTGCTGCTGTTGCCAGCTGGTGGTGGGCTGAAAATTTGGACAAAATTCTGGAAGCATCATTGTTCCCAACAGCAATAAGGAAAACTGATGCGGAATATGAATATCAATACAACCAATCTTCTACTACAAACATGGCATTTTTCCAAGACTTGTTGGTGAAGGCAGGGACCGCGTTTCAGTTGGAACAATCGTTATTGACACATCCTAGTATTGAAGATATCGAGAGGATATATGGAATACTTGAACGACGTTGGTTATGGTTTTCTTCTCGTCACAATAAAGACAACAAGAATGATGGCTCTCAAACGTTGCGACCACCTCATCCCTTAAAGATTTTGGTTATGGGTGGTTCTGCTACTGCGGGGACTGGTTGTGAGCAACCTGTAACGGTGGCAAGGAGAAGAAAGAACAAATCTGGAAATCCAACAGCATCATTGGACAACAATAACGACACCGACAGCAATCACAGCGATTGGGAAGACTATATACATGTTATCGAACGTTCGAACTGCAATTGGTCCATCCGTCTTGAATCATTTATGAATTTGATGCTAGGTTATGACGCCATACGTGTCATTAATATTGCTCAGGGTGGAACCACTTCTGAGGCAGGATCATTACTTGTTAAATATCAGTTGTCATTTCCAGATGATTGGAACGAAGTCAAAAGAAAGGCCGATGGTGACAATTCTGATTCTGTAGCTACTGAACTCATCACTGGGCCTCCTGATATTATAATCCATGCATACGGAACAAACGATGCTGGTTTTGGGCGCAACAAGCTTGAAGCAGAACGCATCAAGAATATTCATCAACGTGTAACAACTTATTTGAATGGCTTTGTTGAAGCAGTGAAAAAATCATTTGGGGGAGAATGTCCGCAACATGTGCCAATATTATTCTTTTTAGACGATTATAATGGTGGCTTCTTTCAAGGTTCTATTTTAGGAGATCGGACATATCGCATGGTTTTGAGAGAACTTTCGGATTGGTATTCATTGATGGCCGTGAGTAGTGCAAAGGTGATTGAAAATTTAGTCTATCCCGACGTCTTTGGAGAACAAAACATTTCATTTGCTCCAAAAAATTGGGAAACCACTTACAAAACAAAACGTATGAATCCCCATTTTCCATATACTGGCCACATAGTTGTGGTTTGGTCTTTGGCATATAGTGCATTGGCCTCGGCTGTTAAATATTGTAATACTGTGGAATTACAAGAACACCAAAATCAGCACCAGCAAAATTCTGTCAGCAATGACAACCCAAAGGACAAAAGACAACAGCGTATCCAAGTTCCTGTCTTAGACTATAGTCTAGAAATACATAACGTGTCCGACGCGTTGAAACAGCAAAAAACTCTTCAAGAGAAGAGTTGCCGTCAAGATTCTTCAAATAGTATCTATCAGAGCAAAATCTGTGCAATGGCCTGGATAGCCAACATGAACCCACTATCAACTGTTGATACGCTTCGAAGAGCAGTGAATCCTTTTATTGGTTACAATGATGGATGGAAAACTGAATATGATAAGGTAAGTGCAGTACTCAATTGTTGATTACTACACGCATAATTTATTGTAACACATTGTATTCGCTTTTAATTATTTACTCTCTTATCATTTTCATTTGTAATACATATTATGCATATGCTTTGAATTATAATAATACTATAGTCTACAGGGAAAGCCGGTAAACCTGGTGTTATAGCAAAAAAAAAGGGCGCGGTTTTGCAATTTGAGCTCTCTGATCTTTCAATTCCTCTTAACATTTTGACTATACAATATCTCAGATCATACGGAGAAACCTGGGAGGGGAGTGAGGTTTTGATCACCGTTAGGCGCAAGCGCATTCTCCCGGATTGGACTAAAATTACAACAACACAATTATCTGGGATTCATGATGCAAAAACATCCATTGCGTACGATGCCGAGATTCATTTTCCTGACGAAATAGAGATGGGAAGTGATGTCCAAGTGGAAATTCAATTGACTGGAGGAACAACATTCAAAATTATAGGAATGATGCTGTGCTCTCGGTGAAGTGAGAGATATTCCTTAACTTAAGGAACCCGGATGAGAATCGGCGGCAGCACCTCAGCAGCAGCAGCAACAACGCGATAACTTTGGTCTCTGGCAGCAGATGGAGTTACACTCATATACAGTATTAGATTTTAAGAAAATATACAAACATGTTATAACGTTAGTATCAGTTAGCAATTAAGATTGGCAAGTAGCCTATATTATCTACACAGGGAGAGCTTCATTATCACATAGATAAGGAGTGTTAATCTCATCCGAAAGGGTTGTAGTAACTATCTAATCCGTAGGATAAATCGGTCACGAGACCTGATTAATTCCATCTCCTGTTGTCGAACGCAATTTCGAAACGAATTAAACAGACAACGACAACGACAATTTCTATGTAGCTGTTATCAGAGAATCGTCCGATATGTATCCAGAACAACACCTGATCCGAATAGGTCAAAAGACTCATTTTTTCCGCTACATTTGTTTTCTCAACCTTCTTCGATTTACTTCCTTTGCCAAACAGTTTTTTGGCAATTAATTTTGAGCAGGTGCTATAGTTGTGTGATGACATTTTCAGGGTCTCTCTCACGCCAGATGTGGTTGATTGTTGAATGATCGAATCGTCGGGGTAAGTTGTTGGATGAGATTCGATTCTTTTGTTTGGCTAACGGCAGTTGTCAGTTTGGCGGTTGGATGAGAGTAGCTTTCAACGAGAGGGCACGGTCAGTTGTTGGATGAGAGTAGTAAGCATTGTGGCGATTGAGTACTTAAGGGTTTTCTACAACGCACATGACTATTGTAATGATACTGTGTGGACATTAAAAATAAAACAAAAACTTCCGTTCAACCAGATTCCTTTCTTTTCTTCACAAAGAAGATAAGAGATAAAAGAAGAAGAAAAAGGAGAAGAGTTACGTTCGAAACAACAATTCAATTCAATTCAATTCAATTCAATTCATACGCAAAGATGAGATGAAATGAGATTAGATGAGCGAAAGAAATATATAAGTCATGGTATTCCATATGAGCGAGTGAACGAATACTTGTGGCAGTGTTAATAATCGATGAAGAGGAGGAGGAAACCATATCAGCATGACGATCGTCATCGTTGTCGTGAGACGATGGTTCTGTTTTAATGTTGTTCATGACTCCCTGTCGCTGTCTATGGTCGCAAGTGTGTAGTGATGAAAAGAATGGTATGATGTGCTTTGTGCTTTTGATGATCGATGTTGTCTTCTCGAATTGCTGGTTAAAAAAATGGACAAGTTTTGTCGTTTACCATGAGCTCGTTGATTTTTTCATATCCATGACTGAAATTAAGAAAAATTAACAAGTAAAAAAAAGAACCCGTGACTGGAAATATTCGACAAATCCCGATTATCGAAACGATGAGATGACAAGCAAGATGACAGCAACACAAAACCTTTTCATTATCATCAGAATCAACAACAACATTGAAAGTGCTAAACGCTAAACAGATAATTACTGTACAAGAAGATGTTTCGTAAACCAAAACGTTCCTCGAAAAAGGCAGGTTTCCGTGCACGTAAAAAGCCGGATGACGACGATGTTAACAATGATGATGAAGAGGATCGTGAAACATCACAAGAATTACAAGAAGCATTAAAACGTGCAAAGCATGAACACAACAACAATAGCAAAAGTAGTAAAAGTAAAACCTCATCGAATAATGATGACGATTCTGATGACAAAAATGCAGTAATGCATCAATTTGAAAATAAAAATACAGGTGGACTATCCATAAAAGATTTAGCAACATCCACACAACAACATCATCCAAAAGAAATGGAAACAATTTCTAAAAGTCAATCACTGGTTGATCCAACCAGGAATAAATTTCTAGCAGCACCAATCCGTGCCCCGACTAATATAAGAACAACATGTCGATTTGATTATCAACCTGATATATGTAAAGATTATAAAGATACCGGATTTTGTGGTTTTGGTGACACTTGTATATACTTACATGATCGTGGTGATACAATGGCAGGATGGCAATTAGAAAAAGTATGGGAGGAAAAACAAAAGTCCAAACAAAATTTAAAGGATAAACAAATAAAACAATTTTTAAATAAACATAATGGTGATAATTTTGATAATAGTGAAAATGAAAATAATGCTGATGCTCCACCAGCAGCAGATGGCGATGCTGATAATGATGATGGATTACCATTTGCATGTTTTATATGCCGAAAGGCCTTTGATGAACCAATTGTCACACCATGTGGACATTATTTTTGTCAAGATTGTCTACAAGGTAATGCTAATACTGATGTTAATAATGATGGTGGTCAAAAATGTCCTATATGTTCTCAGGAAACACACGGTGTTATGAATCAACCAACAAAACTTATAACAAAGAAAAGAAAATTGTTAGGACGGAATTCGACATGGCAAGAATTTATGGATGCATCATCTAAATCTAAAAGTGGCGATGATGATGAATAATGAATAAGGAATAGTAGATGATGGGGGAGAAATCTGAGAGGAGAATCAAAAACAAGTGCTGTAGATGCTGATTCGATTTATTAATTCATTATTTCTCTCTTCATCAATTCGAATGAAAGAAATAAAAAGTGAGACAATAACTCATGGTGCTCTGCGGGAAAGAAGTTGTACAATAATACCGGTTTGGGTGGAAGGGAAGTAGTAAGTGTAAGGGCAAAAAACAAAGCTTGTACTGCTGGTAAGTAGTCGACAAGATGGAAACGTGACGAATCGAAAGGAATGTTATTGGTAAAGAAACGCTCGTTGGTTTCTGGTCCTAAGAGTACAGTACAGTACAGTACAGTATAGTATCGGAATCCTGTGTTCCGTTTATCTGGAGAATATGAGAAAAAGATGAAAACACGCAATAGTAGATAAAGTCAATTGTAGTTTTAGCTAAAGATCTATAGAACGAAAATTAAATCGATATGAAATATCCAAAGGAAAGGACTGATACGATATCGATCGAAGATTATTAATTAGTTAGAATGTAGATATGCTTTCTCTCTTTCAACTGTAATGCTTCATTCGTATCTATAATTCCTTATTCCGAATCTTGTGTTGGTACCGTTTTTGCGATAGCACTCTTCGTTATTCTTTCTTTTGTCTCAAGCCAGTCCAGTCCAGTCCTGGAATGCAAATCAACGCAACACAACACAACACAAATACACAGCGATACGTACAGGTTCGTTGCGATAGGTACGAGAAGGATGATGATACTCGTACTGCACAAGCGGGATGTACGGCAATATGAACTACATGTTTTTGGGAAGGGCATTTGGTTAATGGGCCTGGGAACGGACACGTGATAGATGGAAATGGAATGAATGTTAAACTACTAGATCTATGAGGTGCACTTGAATAATGAAGGAACACATGTGGGCGGACGTGTGTACACGCAAGAACTCCCTACGAGGAATGCACAGATAACGAACAGGGTCGCGTTCTAAATTGATGCATATCAACAACAAAGTCAACGACTACACATAAGTCGACTACAGAGAATCACATGAAGTTTTGTCATCATCATCGTCACGGGGACAAGATCTATCAAGGCTGTGTTTGATTCTTCCTTTCCTGTGTGTGTGACCGTACGTTGTTCTTGGAGGGGGGGGGGGTATGATTTGTTCTATATTATTATATATATCGCAGTTTTATTTTTGGTAAATATTTTGATCGTTTTCCTAAATTTAATTATTGACTTAATGAATGTTGTGTTGTGTTGTTTAAGCACCAAGTTCAATCATTTTAGCATTGATAATTTCTGACTTTTGTTTCTTTGCAATCATAACCTTGAATCGATCAAAGTCACTAAGAGAAAGACGTGTCTTCTTGGATTGCAATTTCTTGGCCCATGATGATGCATCCCATTTAGCTTGTGTATCAGCTGTCTTCCATGCCGCCACTAATGTTTTTTGACGTGCATTCACTTGGATCTTCACAGTTAAATCCGTTAGGGCAATACGAGAATAGGAAATAACTTGTCGTGATACACCAGTTAATTCAGCTGGACCATCAATTAAACATTTATTTTGGTCCACAATATCAATAATTGTGGCTAATGAACCTTTTTCTGGTCCATAATTAATAAGAACAATACGTCCAACTTCAACATGTCTTTTGAATACCATTTTGAGTTTTTTGTGTGGGGTTTATAAAAGCTACTATTAAGAATGAACGAGATGATTATATGTTTGTTTGTGTGAACGTGAACGGTGAACGTGAACAGAAGTAAATTGGGTGTGAGACGAGATGTTGAGATGAGTCTAGCGAAGCATCAAAATAGAAAAGGAATGTTGGGTTGCCGCAATACGGTATGAAACATGACCATGGCTTTGTTCCGTTTCTACTATTACAAATACAAACAAAAAAAAACGAGAGATCGACCATGGTCTATCTTCCTTACCTTGGTTGGGGTATGACTAAAAGTATATTAGAAGGGGTACTGTAGCAGCAACAAGAACCGATAGGGAGTTTTTACGTGTTGTTGGATTTGACGATGGGCGCAGCAGAGGCATGAACACAGCAGAGTATTTTGTCGCGTGATTTATTTCGTTGGATAAATGAATGGACGTAGAATCCTACGTGAATCAGTACTAATACCTTGTAGTAAATGATAATCGCGGTAATCGTTTTTGAACCAATATTTGAGTCGATTAAGTCAGTTGAATAGATGAGTCACGTGTACGGATCACGATCACATAATTATCCATGACTGAAAATATTGCCTTCACAAGAATCGACGGAATCATCAATTACAATCTTCCGCGGCACATTAAAACGTACCGTAAAAAAATATAACAGCGGAGACACAACATACCGATACCCAACAACAAAGACATGTCATCCCATCACGTCGCCGCGGCTAGTTCCGATTCTGCTACTATAAAAAAAGAAGAGGAGGAGGAGGAAGAAGAAGATTCTGTACAAAATAATCATGGTGCTAATGTGAATATGAATCATTGTGATTTAAATAATCGCTTAGTAAAGAAAGAAGAGGAAGAAGAAGAAGAAGGGGACAGCAAAAAAAAAGATAATGACGATTGTTTTGAAGATTGGAAGGTAGGGAACTAGTGCTGGGTAATACCCTCTACTGCTACTAATACTGCTACTAATACAAGCAGTAGTCATAACACGTCGTCCATCAATAATGAGGATACAGCACCGAAAAAGAAAAAGAAGGCAAGATCATTGCCTCCTCCTAATCCACATAAGCAAGAAGAAGATAATGAAGTTAACAACAAAAGGAATAGTGATGACGGTTACGAATCATGGACGGAAGGGAATTGGTGCTGGCTCCTGCCTACCAACAAAAGACGTAAACAACCACCCATTCGTGTTGAAAATCGTAGTTCTTACACATCTTCCTCCCAGAATTCCATGTGTGTTGATGTTGATCCAGACCCAGACAAGAGTAATGAATTAGAGAAAAACAATTTGATAATGACAAAGACGAAGACCACAACGACAACGACGACGGAAGAAATACTATCACATACGCAAAGAGGAGAAGTAAACAATGGAATGAGATGTTCCACCGACTTTTCCGATACAAAAGAGAGTACAACTCCACCTCTGTTCCCCGGAAATATGCAACTGGATTGAAACTTGAAGCGGATAATCAGCTCGGAAAATGGATGAATAATCAGCGGCAATCTTACAAGAGAGAAAATCTTTCTGTAAACCGGATCGAACGTCTTGAATTAACTGGCTTTGTTTGGGATACGTTTGAAGAGCAATGGATGGTGATGTATGATCGACTTGTAATGTACAAGAAGAAACACAAATCAACGCTTGTACCATCCTGTTACAATGGAGATAATCAGCTACCTTATTTAGGCTATTGGGCCGTCAACCAAAGAGTTTATTACAGAGATGGCAAATTATTGAAAAAGCGAGTGGAACTGCTGAATTCTATCAGTTTCAAGTGGGAAGTGAAATAGATTTTGCACATTATAAGTAATTATCAACCAAAATTGCTGAAACTCGTAAACATAAAACAAAAACAGACGATCAGTCCTATTTTTCTTTCATAAGATCGAACCACTACTACATTCTTCCTCTAGCTATATGGACTTTCCCCTTTACATCGTCGTAATTTTTGCGACGTTTCTCTTATTCGGAAATGTATGTATGTAATGTGCATAATGGAACAGGATTGACACGGACTTCTATTCGATGCTACGAATGTGTTTTACGTAGTGATTTTTTTTTACGTATGTGTTATTTTCGTACGTGATCTTAGGTTCATGCTTAGAGGTCAATGAATATAATAAGATACAAGAATAAATATATAGGTCCTACTACTATTATAAAAGAACATGTATAAAAGAAAATTGGCTTACTTGGACTACTACTAGATTTTTAAGATACCATTAAGATATAGCAAAATATATTATAGTAAAAAATGTTCACCATTCTTACTGCTTATATTTTTTTCTTGTTCAAATAATAGTAAAGCTATTCTCACCTAGAGCTATCATACTCCGCGTGTTATTTCTCTGTAGTGTAATACTATTCCGCGTTAATCGTCGTCGATACTTGTACAGTACTCACTTTACTCACAATGGTCTTTCATTACTTATGCATATACCGTCATAAAAGATGATAATTTCGTGATTGTGATAATTTTCCTTCTATCATGGACATATAATCTCAACCTCATTATTTAACATACACTTCTTAAACTCAAATTATTATCCATCCGTTCTTTGTTGAATTCTTTGTCATATTTTGCTTCAATCTTTTTAGTATTTGTATTAAAATAAATTCCATAACATAATAGGAAAAAATATATACAAACTAAAATAAAACCAGCTATTGCGTTTTTTCCATGATCATAATAAATAGCAAAAGCAATGATATAGTTCAAAAAGTTCATACCAAAAATTATTCCCGTTGTCCAATGAATGAAGTGGGTTACGACAGGATGAGTGGAATCAGATAGACATATGTCTTCAGAAAAAATCATTGCTCGACCAATAGGGTAACCAAACAATAACCAAGCAATTGGAATGAACAGTAAAATTAAACCCGAAAAAACCATAGTAGATATGGTCCAAATATTATTGTAATTATCATTCATGATTTGATAAAGAGCTGTAGATGCTCTTTTAATATTGTCTTATTCAGTTTTGTGTTGAGAAAGTTCGTCTTCTTATTCTATGTCTTTTTATTTTGTGTTGTGATCTTTTGTTCTAGAAGCGACGATCTGTCAATCCGTGTCGTCTCATGTCAAGAGGGTGTTGAGCGAGTATAGAAAATAAGAGTGTTTGCTGGAAAAAAAAATGGTGGATTTGATGTGCGCGTTTTGGTGGATTTGGTCGAAAATAGTGGTGGATTTGTCCTACTGTAGGACCCTTGCTGGAGGAGGAAAACTTATTGATTGGAATAAGATAGTTGTACCAATCGATGAACAAGATGTATTCTTTTCATACGATAAGGATGATAAAGATCCACAACTGCTACCAACTGTATGTAGGAATGAGGATATTGAAATGATAGAACTATTCATGAACCTTCCGACACTACAGGAAATGAATTGCCCAACAACAGTGAATAATATACAATAACATCAAGCTGGAGACGCAGCGTTGGTTCAAATATCATTAGCTCAACCTCATATCTATCCAATAAAGGTAATCAATGGACGACCATTGATATGCTATCGAGCTAATCCTATGGCATTACAAAATGAATGGAAAATATATATACCACAATCGATGATACAGAATGTGATAAGATGGTACCATATGATATTAGGACATTATGGATTTACAAAAGTTTATGATACTATAAGAGCCAGATTCCATGCAGAACGATTATCTGTACTCTGCAGAGAGTATGTATGCCCAGAAAACTGTCACATGTACAAACAACAAGGCAGAGGATATGGAAAGTTACCTCCACGACATGCAAATATAGCACCTTGGAACGAGGTATGCATAGACCTAATAGGTCCATGGGAAATAGTAGTCAATGGAAATATATGTGTGTTCAAAGCATTAACATGCATCGATCCGTAACAAACCTGATTGAGTTAATCAGGATACAGAATAAGACAATGGGTCATGTAGCAGAACAGTTCGAAAACTCATGGCTATCCCGATATCCCCGACCAAACAGATGCGTCCATGACAACAGGACAGAGTTTGTAGGATGGGAATTTGTAAGTGTACTGGCAAGATATGGAATCACAGATGTATGCACTGCAGTACGTAATCCACAAGCAAACGCGATATGTGAAAGAATGCATCAAACCATTGGAGAGATACAACGTGTAGTATTACATACTAATTCACCACAGAATGAGAATGATGCGAACCAAGTGATGGACAATGCATTAGCGACATGCATGCATGCAATGAGATGTTCAGTCAGCGCACCGATTGGAACAACACCAGGTGCCATGGTGTATGGTCGAGATATGATCATGGATGTACCCTTGATAGCTAATCTAGAAGCAATTCGAGCAGGTCGTCAACAGATGATTGATGAGAATTTGATCAAACAAAACAAGAGAAGAATAGAACATCGTTTCAGAGTAGGAGATAGAGTGATGCAAATAGTATGGAATAAGTCAAAGCTGTCAGAGAGATCTTCAGGACCATTTCAAATTGTAGCAACTCATACCAATGGAACGATAACGATACAACGAACACCAACAGTAACAGATACCCAGTCGACAAGATGGTTTGCACCATACAAGGGATTGGAGTGAAGATAGCTTTTGTGGAAGCTACATCTTGGTGGGAGAGTGTAGTAAACAGTCATCTGTGACTGGTGACGTCACTTGAGTTGGCGCTATGGAGCACCTCGTCTCGCTGATGACCGTTAGGGAACCAGTCGTTGAGAGTACGTAAGGTTCGGCGAGCTAGAAGAGCGAGTCTTAACATACCGGTGTACTCTATAGAATAACATGTAGTAACATGAATGCTCACAATATAATATAAGCCAATTAACTAAATACTATCTAGTTTAGGACACAGTAGCAATTATTATTGCATGCAGTACAACTTGTATACACCTCTCCAAGCTGTTTTAGTGGATGATTCCCGAATTCAGGATTTTTTAAGTTCGTTGTGGAATAATAATGCGAACGTGTCACAAAAAAAAGAAGGGGTAACAAGTGAAGTATAGATAGAGGTCTAAAATTAAAAAAAAGGAAAAAATAAATAATGGATTTGGTATGCGCGAAATGTTGGATTTGGTTGAAAATAGTGGATTTAAGGCACCATTTTTGGACAAAGCTTGAACTTTCATGTCGAGAGCAGCGAGGAGGTGTGCACAACTAACAAAAAGGCTTTCAGAAAACAATTCAAAAATGTTGAAATGATTACTAGTACACCAGATGCAAAATCCCAATCGACAAAGAAATCTCATTTTAACAAGTGGTATCACTGGTGTCTATTATAGGACAAGATGAATAGTAACAAGATGAATAATAACGTTGTACGTCTTTTTCTTGCAATTGCCGTCATTCTTTCCATCGACTTTCTGTACTTGAATGTGCGTTTAGGCGATGAACATGTAGCTGCGAAAAGTTTTGATTCCCCAGAGTTGTTGTCACTTCCATTAGGTCCTAAGCCGCTGATCCCAGAGAATACCGATAGTCTTTTCTCTCGTACTTATTCTGATGCATCTGTTGAGTCGTTGAGGGATATACCGGTAAAGCAGAAGAAACATGAAAGGAAACGAATCATTCAGGACACATTTTCGAAAGGAACTTTCTTCCAATCAAAAGATCGTTACACCTGTACACTCCAGCCTAGAGCAGCAGGAAATGGCCGAAGATATGCAACTTCAAATGTTGGAAACCTTGCTACACTCATTGTTTTTCAATCGAATGGTGCAAGTCAACTACAGAATTTTATGGCGCACCATACAAGCGTTGTTGGAACAGAACATGTTGTGATTGTGGATCATCAATCGAATCGAACACTTGCCGACCTGGAAACTGTGGCTCTATTGGAGAACTACAACACATTAGGCTCGGATATTTGGCAGTGTGATGGAAGCTTTAATTACAAGGGAAATATGTGGTCTGAGGTCATTCATCAATATACACACTCATCTGAATTTGTGTTTCCTCTCGATGTTGATGAGCTAATAACCGTGAAAGTGAAGAAGGGAATCCAAGCAGCTGGTACTTGGGATCAATATGAAGATGAAATTCTGAGCTGGAACGCTAATGATTTTTCTAATTCCCTTGATGCATTACCTGATTCAGAGAAGCCGTTTAAATTTGAACAGGGAGATGTGTTACCAGCAGATTGTGGCGATCCCTATGATAAATGGCAATATTACGTTGGACAAAAATTGCATGGGGTTGCTATCAATAAGACTTCTGTTTATCCAACCACAACGATTAGTCAATTTGCAAAGGGACCAATACACAAAGTCAAATACGCAGGCAGAGGAACAGGTAGGATTGCTCGATGTATAGGCAAGGCATTCATGCGTGGTAAAGATTTTAATCAAACTGATAAAGGAAATCACATCGGTGCAACTCATAACTATTCATCTAGAGACGTACAGGATGGATGCTGGTATAAAAATATTTCCACGCATGTACCAGGGAAAGGTGAACAGAATGAGACTGTAAAACTACCCGGGAAGGGTCAAACAAGTGGATTGTTTTTACTCCACCTAAATGCATTAAACTTCGAGGAATTTTTAATGCATGCTCTAAGGGGCGCTTCCGATATGAATTTTAATCAGTTCCCTAACCCCAACCCAGAATGCAAAGATATTCAAACAAGTGTTCACTACTGTCAACTCTGGAACAGAGTCATGGCTACAGAATTAAATCCAAGGAAAATGAAGGCATGGTATCGAGAAGCACTTTGCCGAAGTATTGTTGCTTATAAAACCCCTTTCCCTATCAATCACTTGTTTATATCCTGATAGGTACACAAGGACAATGACCTAACAAAAAGCCGGGGGAGTGGAATGTCTACGTAGATGCTTGTGAGCGCATGTCAATAGCTTTTCGTGATACGAACATGATAGATGAATAACTAATAATAATAATATGTTGAATAATTTATGTGTCGGAATAACTTCTAACGTGTATTGTTTATGTACTTTTCGTAATATTTCTCACTAGGCTCTACTTTTAGTCCTAACAAATTATCTGATAATTGATTTGATCAGGTGTGTCATTAGCCGAGTTGAATCCATATCTACGTGTCGAGTCATGAGTCATACCTACATATTACATAATATTTACTTTAATTTACGTTGAATATTAAAATGCGAAACTAACTTTTAACGGATTTTATTCATCCACTCCAGTTCCGTTCGAAGTTGCTTCTGAAAGTCTGAAAGAACTGTGAGGGTTTAGTTCTAGAGTTTAGAATCATTACAGTAGTTGGCATTGTAGCGCGCTACTGCCACGAATATAGAATGACACGCTTCGACTATTGATATACTGTATATAATTTGAGTTGAGTTTGAAAGTTTGTCGTATTTCTCAATTTTTCTCTATTCTCGTCTTCCTAATTAGCTTACCTGGCTGTGTTGACGCTAAAAGTACGGTGTTCGGGTGAACGTCTGTCGTATCTCTCTATCTCTCTCTCTATTCCCCTACTCATTTCATCGTCGTGATAGATCGTATCGAACGTCTTGAATCGATTGGCTTTGTATGGGATCCGTTTGAAGAGCGATGGATGAAAAATTATAGTCGACTTTTGGTTTATAAAAAACAGCACAAATCAACGCATGTGCCTTGGAATTACAACGAAGAGAATAAGTTTTCTCTTCTTGGCTCATGGGTTAGTGTACAAAGAGCTTCATACAAGGAAGGGAAGTTAATGGAAAAGCGACTGAAGCTACTAAATTCCATAGATTTTGCATGGACAGCTTAAAAACAATTTCCGATAAATATATCAATCATTGCATTAGCTATGATATCACGACTATGAGATAAGATGGGAACGAAGTATATTGTGCCGATTCCTTCTAGAACAATGTAAGAATTAAGGATAAAGACTAGACAAAATCTTCTAAAGTAATAGCATTCTTCATCGCAGATATGACGTACACATAATAATATTATGTATGTGCTCTGCAAGTCCTTCAGCCACTCCTGTTCTTTTAAAAGTATTTTCGTCGTGTTGTAGTTGTTGTTATTCCAGACAATAACATCCGTCCGTCGTCGTCGTCATTCTTTTTCTTCTCACCCGTAATTCTTCCACCAGCACCAACTTCTTCGGTTGCTTGAACTTGTGCCGCTTCAAGCAAGATTCGTCGACATCAACACCGAACTCAAAATACTAGCCGTGACAAGCACAGAAGCAATACCGGCAGCACCGACCGTAGTAGCAGTACTACTATCATCGTTCGATAGAGATGCGGTGTCCGGTTTGACGTCCATTGTACATTCCATACCGGTCACGCTCGTATTTGCAGAACAACCAGTAGGAGCAAAGGAATCTGTATTTACTAAGTCGTATCCAGCATCGGTCCATTGATTTACACCCATACCATTGTAAATTGTTCCTTCAAATCCTTGTTCGAGGAGTAATTCAATTGCAGCTGCGGATCGTTTACCACTCTTGCAGTACACAACAATAGTTTTGCATGCGTTGCCACATCCTACCAAATCAGCAGGAACGGCAGTTTCAAGTTGAAGAGATGGAATGAAAGTTGCATTGACGATCTAGTTATTGTTATTGATATTGTTTCGATGCACACCAAAGATTAGAAAGATAATTTAAAGAACGAAATTAGGGTGAGTTTTTCTTTTTCAAAAGAGGCCGTACGATGAGTACTGTAACTAACTTACATGACCTGCGTCCCATTCCTCTTGTCGTCGGACGTCAAGGACGGCATCTATATGATTGGTAGGTTGTTATGGAAGAGAGGCAGGCAAATGAGAAATACGGAAATAAGTGATCAACCACCAGAACAAAAACACCACACCACTAGGTTCGATTGATTTGATGGGATTCGATGGGATTCGATGTGATGTGATGTGATTCTTCGATGATGAAACTTACCATACTTTCCCTCCATGACACCATCATAAAATTCTTTAGGCGAGAGTTCGACTATCGCCCCATATGTCAACGCTGGGAGTGATAAGGCCAGTAACAACAACACAGGATTCTTCTTTATTGTACATGACATCATCGTGGTATCGTTTTCGTATCTTCTTGGATATTAAATAATTGTTAGATTAGTGGCTTATTTCCTACAAGTCGTATCTTCTCCAATCCACAATCCACAAGTTGTTGTTGGACTGTTTTCTTTTTTGCGTAAGTCGGAAGAGAGATGATGCCCGTGAAAAAGTGAGCAGAATTTGTAAGTGCTGACAAAAATGGGGAGTTTTTATTTAACTACCGGTACCTTTTTTTAAATAAGATCTTAAATGTAGGAATGTACTAGTAGTAGTTTTGCCATACTAATATTAGGTGCAGATAATGAATAACAGTACTACACAATCATTGCTCCCACCATTGATAGCATATAGCACTGTGGCTGGGTACAAAATGATGGGTTGGAGCAACAAGATAGACTTGAAAGAGAAGGGGTTGTGCCGTTCTGCCTGTACTACTACTAATTAATGTGTTACACAACGACTAAACATGGTTATTATCAATGGATGGAAGATAGTAGTATTATTAGAAGTAGAGCTCCATATTGTTGGTGTAGAATAGAAGGTTCACAAGCTTCCCTTTGGAAAAAAAGTGGGATGCAGACTGACACACAGTAGTGATGGGATTCCAATGCATTATTTTTGCAAACAAGATCCAGACTAGACATACCCTGCCACAAGAGAGGGGGTGGGGAGGGGTGGTGCAAAATTGTGTCATTCAGAATAAGATGCCTCAAATGTGACTAATAGAATACCGTAATCTGATGTACATGCAGCAGTTAACAGGGAAGAACATGGTTAACCACTTGAAAGTGAAGATTTGCTAGGAGCAGAGCTAAGTGTTGGTTTGCCACTTGGAATTATTGTAGATGTACTAGAAGTAGAGCATATACTTGGTGAACCACTAGGAATAGAAGAGGTACTAGAAGCAGAACTTACAGTTGGTGAACCGTTCGAAATTGATGATGTACTAGGAGAGTAGAACTCATATTTGGTGTGCCACTAGGAACTGTATAGACATACTAGGGGCAGAACTTGCACACTTGCACACTTTGAAAACCACTCGGAATAGAAAATGTACTCAGGAGCAGAAGGGACAACATACATACATATATACTGTAGAATATCTTCTCTAGAAACTCAATGTACACATCAGACAGGAGGAGAATTTTGTGATGTGTATCCACCAGTGATATACATGTGTTACTGGACAACCTTTACTTGCAAAAGCTTACAAGAAGGGGCACATTTTAATACAAATAGAACCTACATGGGAACACATCAGACAGTGAGAGTGATGTTGTGGGTCCACCAGTGATGATATCAATATTATTGTACCACCACTACATGCATTTTTTTCCTGAGTTTCTTGAGAAGTACGCAACCAATCAGCTGTTGTTGAAGATATTATTGTTCTATACTCTTTGGTTATTAACAGGAATAAATAATATCAGCCTGCTAGGAGTGGATGTACCAGTGATCTTGTTGATGTGCAGAAGTTTATAGGAAATCACTACAAATTCACACACAGTGGTGGCAGCTCTTGCTGTTGTTTCGTGTTGTTTGATTAGATTATTGTTAATTAATAGGAATAGACAAATATAGCACATGCGCCAAAGGAATGGATCCATCCATAAGTCATATATATCACCTTTATCTATATTTACATGTTATGCAAAAGTTTACGCAACGAATTCACACATAGCAGTAGCAGCATGCTGTTGCTGT
Source organism: Fragilariopsis cylindrus CCMP1102 (assembly GCA_900095095.1). Classification (NCBI taxonomy): domain Eukaryota; phylum Bacillariophyta; class Bacillariophyceae; order Bacillariales; family Bacillariaceae; genus Fragilariopsis; species Fragilariopsis cylindrus. Next base: position 54,166 of record FMBT01000229.1, read on the forward strand.
TGCTGTTGCTGTTCCATATTGTTATTTGGTTGACAGGGAATACGTAAATCCAACATGCTCAAGGAGTGGATCCACCCCCAGTAATATACCAGTATTGTTTTCATTTTCCTATATCAACACAGTAACCCCTTACAACCTTCATATTATATTCAGAAGTTTACAAGAATTGCTGACAACTTCTCATTACGGCAGCACTTCTTGAGTTGTTGTTTCATATTGTTTATTAGTTTGCAGAGAATAGACAAAACCAGCATGCTCCAGGAGTGGATCCACCCCAAGTAATATACCAGTAATATTGTTGTCCTTTTCCTATACCGATACAATAACCCCTTCACATCCAAAAGTTTACAATAATTGCTCATCAAATACTCATTACAATAGCAGTTCTTGAGTTGTTGTCCCATACTGTTTGGTTTGCAGAGAATAGATTGGAAAAACCAACGTTACAGGAGTGTATACACTACATCAGTGATATGTCAATATTTTGTACCACTCCTGATGCTGCATTCCTGCCATACAGGTTTTCTGATCCTGCCAGCATACCGGTTAGTTAGTTTAATGTACCTTAGGTTTTTCAATCGCCCATATACTATTATTCTCAAGCAGGTCAATTCTACCACACTCTTCTTACTGCACCTAAAACCAACACCAGAGCCAAGAGGGCTTTTCCAATCCAAGCAAATGTGATGAAATAGTATTACTGGGAGAGAAATAGGATTGTGACCTATTGTGGTTGTATGTGTAGCAGTTCTTACAAATAGTGTAATATACATGTATTGCTCATCACTATGTCCAATATGATATGTTTGTTAAGATATATAGCACACCGTAGTCATCTTCTGTATCCAACCACTTTTTCCCATGCAATGTGATATGCTGCCTGCCATATTATTTTTTCATTGCTGCTCAGGTTTTGCACTTGTCACATCAGCAATTGTCTCACTAGTTGGAAGGGTTTATCATGGGGCAGGGGTAAAATAGTCACAGAGGGGATCTTTCTACTATACACAACTTGATCACATACAACATAACAGCATGATGATACCCACCATCACCTAGTATAGCACTTTTTTCACTGATGGAAGGGATACTGTGTGATTAGAGCAGCAAGCAGAGGGGGTTTATTGTCATTTGTTGTCTCACTGATGGGAGGGGGACCAGGTGAGTAGGAGCAAGCAGAGGGAGATTGAAATATGTCTCTTGTACTAGGTAGCTAGGTAGCTAGCTATTGCACACCTTTAACTCATGATGGATATGGTATGGGTGAGTTTGTATTATTAGTGTATCTCCGGGTGACTTGCAATTACTATTGCCGGTTTGCGAAAATATCTTCCTGTTCTTCAAGCGCGCTTTCCCAATATTGAGTCGTGAAGTAAAATTGCATATTCCAATATTCAACATTTTAGTCCCTTGAAAGTAAGATGTCATCATCCATAAAACAATTTGGCTATCTCGCTACAAATATTACTGTACACCACACACAAGAAAGAATCAATCATGGATAACAATAAGACGATGATCGTCGAGACTGATAGCAAGGGTATACCTCTCAAGCACGTAGGCTATCCCGACAGCATGTCTGTCGCAACATTTTATGTTGTTGGCAATGTTGTCATGGGTGGCATTGGGCTCGCAATGGCGTGGTTCCTAGCCTACAACCCTACTGAAGCCACACGTGCTATTGTCGATGCCAAAATCGGTATTCTTGTCGAGCACAATCTCGGTTGGTTATTCCTTGGGATCTTCTTCGTGAAACTCCTTCAGGTACCCCTTCACATTATTCTCGGTGAAGCACGCAAGGCATCGAAGGTAGCAGTTCCAAACCAGCACGTGTACCGAATCATGGGATCTGAGGGATCTCGGTTGGGGTATGTGTTAATGGAAACCGAAGGGGAACATGGTGCCTTTAATCGTGCCCAGCGAGCCCTGATGAATTATCACGAGACATTCCCCACTCTTGTGTTGCAGTACGTTGCAGCCAGCTGGGTCTTCCCGTTCGAGGCATTTCTGTGTGTCATGGTATGGGCAGCGACAAGGTGCATCGCTGCCGTTGGGTATAGATCTTCTGCATGGGGACGATTCAATGGAAACGTGCCTGGATTATTGGCAATCTCTACTATTCAAGGCATGGTGCTTATTGCTTCTATCAAGGCACTACTACTGTCTGCATGATAATAGGGCAGTTACAATTTACTCATGATGGATATGGTATGGGTGAGTTTGTATAGTATTAGTGTTAGTGAGATTGGATGTTTATCTCATCTCATGCTGAGTTCAGTTGTTAGTTGTTGGAGGTTCAATATTGTAGTAGAGAGGCAAACATGATGTGATGGTGGTGTACAGTAGAAGGAAATGGTAGGATGATCTTGCTCATTTTATTTTATGATGGGATAGGTAGGGACAAAATGAGGCAATGTGCACCATTATTCATCATCAAGAGTTGAAAAAAGAAGGTTATGGGTTGTTTTGATGTAGTACTCATTCCAACAATCAATTGGGGACGATACAATGTCAAAATATTGTGTGTGTGCTACTATTTATTTGTTTCTCGTATGCTAGCTACGGTACAGCAGTCCAGTGCGATATATCATACTACGATGAGTGACTAATAGAATATCGAATTAAGTAATACATCAATAATAAGTTATATATAAGTTTCTTGTTAGTTAGTTAGTTAGTTCGTGTTTATATTTTCATTCATTTCTTTTAAAAGTTGTATTATTTAAAGAACTAATTTTGGTTTACCGGTATCTAAATCAAAACGGAAATACATTTCTTCGTTGTCCGCAATAGCATTCATTTTACTTAATGTAGTACGACGTGATTCGGATAATTCTGATCCATCATCGGATGCTTTTGCTGCCTTAGCTTGTTCGGCAAAGTAGGCCACAAATTGAGCCTGGACTGGATCACCACCACCACCAGCATTATTACCCATAAGTTTTGAGATAGCTGCTGTGGTGGCTGCCTTCTTTAATTCCTTCGATGCAGTAAATCTAGCATTCACAGCAGCAGTTGCGTCCTCCATCATAGTAATTTTAGCTTTCTCGTAGGCATTATTTTCTTCGGTTGCCACCATACCTAAAATCTTTTCCATTTGATCTTTTAATAAATGTTGTGGTTTGATGGCACCCGACGTATTTAATTTGACATAAGATGTTTCTGTTAACTCCATCACATTCTGGTAATCGTCCACAATATTTTCCGTTAATTTCATATATTCCACCGCTTCTTCCAATTTTGAAATCACATTCTCTTCCGCATCATTTTGTGCCTTTAAAATATCATTGGCTTCTTCTTTAAACATATTTGCCATCATTTCACCACCCTGTGTGTAGGCAATAACACAAAATCCAAGGAATGTGGAGGCAAGAAGAGTTTCTTCATTTGGAATAAACCATTGGAATTCTAATATTGGTACAGCCACAGCAACACCAATAGGGATGGCATATAATGGACTAAGACCACCAGATGAGGAGGAGGCTTCCACGATGGCAGCGTTATCCTTCTTTTCTTCCTCCTGGCGTGGTGCAGAAGAATGGAAAGATGATGATACCGACGGGACAGCCCATGAACGGGCACTGTAATTGTTATTGGAAGAAATGAAAGATTAAAGAATGAAGACGTTGTTAGACACACGGATGGGTGGGTGATTTTTGAATAGTAACGGACATTCGAGCGATTTGTGTCAAGACAAAATAGTGGCAACATTATCGCGACGTGTAGAAAGGAAAATGGATAAAACGAAAGGGAGTGCTATACGTTTCGTTTCATTTCATTTCACTTCATTCGACTCGTTATGTCCAATAACTGGGGCATGAAGACTAGGGAAAGACCGACACGGCAAATCGAATAGGTGGAAGGATTGCTATGCTACTACGATTGATTGAGATTGTTTAGTACCCCCACAGTCATTGTAGCAGCATAGCGACTAGACACGGTTCATTCTTTCATTTCTAGTTAAGGTACTGGGCGGGCATGGTATTACGAATTACTGTAGGTACATTCGTTCAATTTTGTGTCGACACAAAAAAAATAATTGCATTTTCATTTACGTAGGATCTAGTACTATTTCTACGTAGATGCGATCGCCGATGAAATTGGTTTAAGTCGATGAATGACCATTGCGGATACGGATAGCCGGTTGTCTCTATAAGATTAAGTTACTATTGAACGATTTACTTACCCCGTCGATGATCGAGATACACCTCTCTTGGCAAGCGACGATGTTGCTAGTCTAAACATAATTCTAGGTCTATTATTAATACAACAAAGGTATTGCTTGTACCGGTGAGTTGGGTTGCTTGAGCTATCTGTTTGTTTGGTGTTGTTGCTTTTTTGCTGCGTGCTTTTTTACAGTGAACGTTGTACGTAGGTTCGCCACAACTAACGCACAGGATTTTTTTAGGAGTTGCGAGTGCGTGTTTAGCAAATCTCTCTGTGAAATTACACGCGCATTCAGCATGCGTCTGCGTATATTAAGACAGAGATAGCTCTTAATTAATGGAGGATGGTCCTGAATATATGAGGTCTCTGATAAACTATTTAAATCAAAATATTTTCCAACAAGATGTATTTCACTAAGGTATGATTATGTTTTTTTTGTAGAGATTATCGCAACCTCTCAACAACAAACAGAATGAATGAATCGAATCCAAACAAAAGAACGACATCGACGTTGTTGTTGACGCGACGAACTCGTTAAAAAAATCTTCATCTCGTAAAACACGAGTAAAAAAGAGTACAGTAACTTAGTCACGACAACAAACAAACAAAAAGGAAGAGAAATAATACTCGAGAGACAGAAGGGAATAAAAGAAATAGGAGCAACAGTACTACTCACTTACATAGAGATTATCGAAAACTCTGGGAGGCTTTCTAACCGATCGGTCGGTACTGTATATCGAGTGATAAGATTGACGGTAGTTTCAGTCCGATCTTTTCTGTTCAAGAGTCATTTGCTAAAAAATGGCAGACGGACAACAACAACAACGACAACAATCGTCGTCGTCGATGATGTCGGCCGCATCATCAGGTGGTCAAACAGGAGGTCCAATAACAATGGGTGGTACACCTGGTGAAGGTGGATTTATGACTGGTGGACCAGAACCAACGGGTCAACCACAACCGTCGCAACAACAACAACAGCCTATCTACGGCAATACTACTAGTAACAACATGGGTAGTCCTGGTGGAGGAGGAAACACTTACGGCGGTGGTACTATGAATAATGATATGATTAGTCCGATGAATAGTCCTCAAAAGCAAGGAAGTATTACTCAATACGCTACTCCTATTGCACAGCAACAGCAACAATATCAGCAGCAGCAGCAGCAGCAGCAGCAATATCAACAACAACAACAGCCTGGAATGATGTACAATAACAATAACAATAACAATAACAATACAACGATGAATAATAATAATCAATACCGGCCACAACAACAACAGCAACCGTCGCCGTCGCTGTCGCAATTACAGCAACAGCAACATCCATCATCTCCGTATAATTTAAATCCACCACCCCAACCCAGAGGAAGTGAAGGCGCTGTTGGTGGAAATACCAACAATATGAGTTTTGCACAACGATCTGCTATGATGCAACAACAGCAGCCACAACAGCAACCACAACCACAACCACCCGTATCACAAATTCATGTTCCGAATAATAATAATAATATCAATCAACAGCAACAGCAATTTCAACCACAGCAGCAACAGTATGGTCAACCACAACCTTCACCTTTATCAAATACTGCTTCTTATCAAGGTGGCGGTGGCGGTGGCGGTGGGTGGCGGTGCGGTGCGGTGGCGGTGGCGGTGGTGGTGCTAGCGTAGTAGGAAATACAAGTAATGCTTATCAGGGTGGCGGTGGTGGAGGAGGAGGAAGTTTTGCACAACGATCATCCATGTTGAGACAGCAACAGCAACAGCAACCATCACTATCATCAAATGCTTATCAGGGTGGAAATTTTGCGCAACAACAACAACAACAACAACCAGTCCAACCTGGACAATATAATTTATCAAGTCCACATTCGATGGGAGGACAACAACAGCAACAACCACCACCACAACAACAACAACAGCCTCAAACGGGAGGTGGTGGTGGTGGTAGTGGAGGAGGAATGAATAATTCCTATATGGGTCAACAACAACCTCAAATGCAACAACAAGGTCCTGTTCCTGTTCCTGCTGCTACCGGTTCATTCGCACAACGTCAAGCTGCTATGATGACAGGACAACAACAGATTCAGCAGCAGCAGCAGCAGCAGCAACAACCACAACAACAACCACAATCGATGCAGCAGCAACAAGTTCCTCCTCCATCTACTGTCGCCGCCAGTAGTGCTGGAGGTTCATTCGCACAACGGCAGGCTGCTATGATGTCGGGACAACAGTCGCAACAACCGCAACAGCAGGTTCAGCAGCAGCAGCAGCAGCAGCAGCAGCACTTTCAACAACAAGGAGGAGGAGGTATGGTTCCACTGCCTCAACAGCAACAGCAACATCAGCAACAATTCCAACAACAACAACAACAACAACCAACACAACAAACGTTACAACAACAACGTCATGCAATGTTAATGGATACACCAGAAATTATTGCACAACAACAACGTTTATTAACAGATGCGACACGTAAAGTACAAGAACATTCCTATTATATGAAAGAATGTATGTCACGATATGATCTACCTGGTGTACTAGATCGTGCAGCATCTATGGTATCAGAATTAGGCGAACATGCACACGCACATCATCATCATCATTATCATCCACCAGCACCAGGTGCAACAGGAACAACAACAGCATTAAATCCAAAAAATTACTATGAATTGCATTTAAAGACATTAGAAGAACTTCCACAATTAGAAGAATATTTACTAAATATTGCTGCTTCTTCGTCAAAACAAAATCAGAATCAGAATCAGAATCAGAATCAAAATCAGATCCAAAATACAGGTGATCATGATCCTAATGTAAATAATACGAATAATAATCCTTCTGCTTATCCACTGAACAACAACAGCATGAATCAGAATCCATTACTTACGGCGGCAGGAGCAGGTGGTGACAATAACATGCCTGGTGCTGCTGAAGGTATGTCGTCGTCGTTCGGCGGTATGAATAATAACAATCCGATGATGATGGCATCTCCCATCGGTCAACAACAGCAACAGCAACAGCAACAGCAACAGCCACAGTTTCAGCAGCAGCAACAGCACAGCAACCAGTTGGACAGCAACAGCAACCTCCCACCACCATAATATCAATAATAATTCAATTTCATATACAATGAAAGAATTATATGATTGTGTACATATTGTCCTAATGTATTATCAAGATTGTATCTACAAATTTGTGCTGCATCTGCATTAATTCGATCAGGGGAAGAAAGTGTACGATATGTATTTAAAGATTTAATTGAAGCAGTAAAATGTGTCCAGAATCCTGTTCGGGGATTGTTTTTGCGTCATTATCTATTACAAGCATTTCGTGATAAGTTACCAAACATACCAATACCAATTGATCAAATTGGACTACCGATCCGTGATGGTGCTAATCAAGCACAAGCATCACATGCAGGTGACGATCATCGTGGTGAAGGTACTGTTAAAGATTCATATGAATTTGTACTATCTAACTTTATTGAAATGAATAAATTATGGGTACGGATACAACATTTACCTGGTGATCAAAGAACAAAAGAAGTTCGACGTCGTCGTGAAAAGGATCGTAATGAATTACGTATATTAGTTGGTACTAATCTTGTTCGATTAAGTGCATTGGATTCAATTACATCAACAATTTATGGTCAAGTTATATTACCAACTGTTTTAGATCAAATTGTTATCTGTGCTGATCCATTAAGTCAAGCATATTTAATTGATTGTATCGTACAGGTATTCCCAGATGAGTATCATATTGAAACAATGCCTATTCTATTAGGAGTTTGTCCAAAATTACGTGATAAAGTCAATATCCGTACGATCCTTATTAGTTTAATGGATCGACTTGTTAATTATCTAGCAGATGAAGAATTATTAGATGAAAAGGACTCTAATCAAGTTAAGAAAAGTGTTGCATTGGATTCATTCAACATGTTTAATGAATGTGTACAGAATGTATACAATTCACGTGGACCGAAATTAAATGCAAAGGAGGTTATACGACTCCAAACTGCATTGTTGGATTTTAGTATGAAATGCTACAAGGGTAATTTAGAACAAATTACATTATGTTTACGAAATTGTGTTTTAGCAATGCAACAGGCACGTGATAATGTGTCATTAATGATGGGAGGAGGAGGGCAGCAGCAACAACAACAACAACAACACCAGGCATTAGAACCAGTTGCTACAAAGGAACTAGAAAAATTACTAAGCATTCCATTAGATGAATTAGGATTAGGTGCATTAAATTTAGACTATTATTCTGATTTAATTGTATTTTTACCATGGAATAATCGTCGTGAGGTCGCATTAACGATGTTGAAGGCTGTTACTAATACAACAACAAGTAAAAAATCAGCACCTGATAGTGTGAAGGGAATTGAAGACTTGTTTTCTGTTATTGCACCCGTCTTACGGGGTGAACATGATCCATCACCTACTGCTACTACTAATAATATGGATGAAACATCAAATTTGATGGCCGGATTAAGTGTTTCTCCACAGCAACAGCAACAACAACAGCAGCAACATCATCAATTTCATAATGGAGCTGTTGCTGGCGGGAGTATTGATCGTATTCAGTATCAACAAGATAGTGCACTCGTATCGAAATTTATTGGTATGTTAGATAATTCTGATACCGATATTCTTTTTGGAATGTTGGATGTTGCACGTATCCATTTGAGTACCGGTCGTAATCATGCAAGTACCGCTCATGTGGCATTAGTATTTGCATCATTAAAAGTAGCACGACGTATTTTCAATGACGAAGAACAAGAACCAGAACAATGCGACGATGATGATAATGATGCTGGCGATGATGACTGTGATGATCCTTCTCCTTCCGAAGAAGAATCACTACCAACAAATGTTGTTGTACCTGTGGTAAAAACTGATGATATCGACGAAGCGGCGAAAGCCGGACCAGTTACTGCGAAGGAAAAAGACGCTACCGCAACGACGGATGACGACGGCGACGACGATGTTGAAGGTAGCAACGAAAAGGAAGGAGAAACAACAAAGACGGACGAAAAAATCGAGGACGAGAAAATTAACAATTGTGACACGACAAATGGTGACGACACAGACAAAAAAGAAAAGGCAACAGAAGAAGAAGAAGCACCAGAAGAAGATAAGAAACCTGCAGCTAAAGAAGAAATCGTGTCACCCAAAGTGGAAAAATCGAAGAAGACGCCCAAGACTGTGAGGTAAGTTGCTATAACTGTAGCATTGTTCGTAGTGTTACTTGCACTTTGATTACTCAAAATTCGTTACGTTACCTCACACTTCACCATAAACTATTTTGCGTACCACGTTTATCATCAATATTTCTATTTCACCCCCCAAAAGTTGTCGCAAGGTATTTGTATTTATTCAACAAATAATCGCATCTTTTGCTCAAACCAATCCGGAACGTGGAATCAAGTTGTATTTGGAGGCTGCATTGACAGCCGATAAACTTGGTTTTAGCTTACCGGAGGGAAATGATCAACTAGAAACATTCGGTTCGATCACGTTCGAATTATTTACACAATCATTCTCGTTGTACGAACAGCATGTAATGGCAGATACAAGAATTCAACGTCGGTGTGTAACATCTATGATCGGAAAATTATTGGCATGCCGATCATTGGGGAAGAAAGAATATGAAGGATTGATAATGAAAACATCCAAGTTTGCTGCTAAGATGATCAAAAAGTCTGAACAATGCGAAATGGTTACACGTTGCGCACATTTATTCTACAACGTAGTGATCGGTGGTGACGATGATAATAATGTTGTGTATGCGAATCCACAACGTTGTCTCGAATGTTTACAACGATCATTGAAATTAGCTGATTCATGTACGAATGTTGATCCATCCAATTTAAGACTCTTTGTGGATTTATTAGACTCTTACTGCTACTTCTTCGAAAAGAAAAATTCGTCTATTACTGGGAATTATATTACAGGACTGGTCGCTCTCATCAAGGAACAAGTCAATAGTGCTGGCGGTGACGGTTCTGCGATGTGTCCTCCTGCTGTGGGAGAAGCAAAGGCACAGTTTTTACAAATTGTGCGACATATCAAGGACATGAAAAAGAAGAATGATGATACGTCTGAACAATTCAAAGACATCGACGTTAGTGCCATCGAAACATGAAAATAGAGAGATGAAAGCTCATATGTCTAAAAAAGAAAAAGGAAAAAGGAAACACACATACACACACACATGCAAACAAAAAATAAAAAATAAAATTAAAGAAATAATGCACATTGAAAAACAGATATAGTATAAAGTCTGAAGAAAAACTAACTGCACTACTTTCTGGTGCAAATCTCCAATCTTACCCATCTAATTATACGTACTACCATAACTGTCTTATAGATACGGCAGCTACTTGTAGCTAGCAACATGTGCTAATTGGGAAAGAAAATGGGTTCTCCAACGACACTATCACGGCAGTGAAAGGAGTAGGGGAATAGAGAGAGATAAAGAGATACGACAGACGTTCACCCGAAAACCGTAGTTTAACTTCAACAACACAACCAGATAAGCTAATTAGGAAGACGAGAATAAGAAAGATTGAGAAATAAGTTATATCAATAGTCGAAGCGTGTCATTCTATATACGTGGCAGTAGCGCGCTACAATGCCAACTAATGGTTCTAAATTCTAGAACTAAACCCTCACAGTTCTTTTAGACTTTCAAAAGCAACTTCGAACGGAACTTGAGTGGATGAATAAAATCCGTTAATAGTTAGTTTCGCATTTTAGTATTCAACGTAAATTAAAGTAAACATTATGTAATATGTAGGTATGACTCATGACTCATCACACAAATATGGATTCAACTCGGCTAACTTGACTGTCTCTTGATTATCTTTTAACCCTGCCGCTTCTTCGTCAATCAAAAATCTTCGGCCGCTTCTTCGTAAATCGTATCAACATCGGAAGTAGAAGTGATCCTATGCGCATTAAACATACTACAGGTCTTCTCCAAATCCAAACAACAACCTAGACATCGAACTTGGCATGTGAATACTTCATAGCATCGACAAGTGGTGTATTATAATTATGCTCTGCCGCCTCGTGACTTCTGTAATATTCTTCCTTTGCCTCCTCTTTACAGTCAAGCCATTTTAAATAAAAGCTTGTTTTATGCCAACTGGCGAACCTCCCTTTAAAGTCACAAGTACGGCACATGTCTTCGGTAGCATTGCAACCATGCATCTTCCCTAATTTGACTTTCGTCTCATGTATACTGTCTGTAATACTGATGAAATTGTGTCTTTCAATGACCTGCTTGCTATTCTCAGCATCAATCTCTGCACATCGATAATGAAAATGAACAATACCAAAGTTCGTCCAGCCAACGCTTCCTTCAGATGCATGTCCTCCAAGGGATACCCTCCTACCAACAAAGGGTTGTCTTGAATCATAAACGGCTTTATAACCTTTTCCTATACCATTACCAATAAGTTTGGGATAGGGGTAGAATGTATATCCTTTTCGCAAACATCTTTCATCGGAATCGAATTTTGTTTATATCCAATTCTGGAATCGCCACCAAGTATACGGAGGGGATGGTTTTCATGTCTGGCAAATCCAAAGAGATATTCAGTAAAAGAAGTGGTAATTGCTTTGGTACTGTTGTCATACACAGTCAGAAAATCGTCCGTATCCATCTTAATGATGAAGTCAGAGGAACCACTAATATTAGCAGCAATCTTTGTCATAAGTACTGACATCTCATTCAAATTCGCGTCGTTGAACAGAACATTCACTCCGAGAATATCTCTTGCATATCTCAAGAAAGATACACATCGAGTATCTGTGCTGCTATCCACAATGTACAGGTTTTCAAAACCAAGAAGATAGCCGTGGTACTGAAAGGAGAATAGTGATAAAATGACGAATGGACAGCAAACGACAAGCATGAGTTAATTGGATATTGCACAAGAGTAACTGAAGGATCAAAAACCACCACAAAATCCTTACCAATATCCACGCTTCATAATGCCACTCGTTCATCGTCATCAGGATCAACTTCACAACTGCGCTAACGGCCTTGCATCCCAGTCGACAGATGACAACCATTCTTGTAATCCATCATCACCATGTTTCTGGAACTCAGCAAATTGCTTGCCTTCTTTATTGACATTAAAGTGAGGAAAGGACCTGTAAGGCTGTCCATCTAATGCGGGTTGGGATTGAGGAAGAATCTTCGATACTGGACGGCTATTAACGCTTGGAAAGTCATACCCAATTGCAATCAGGGTTTTCATCCATTCACCGGCAGCCTTCACATCGTGCAATCCAAGATAATCATGCTCATACAAACCTACCCAGAGCTCAAAAATCCTTGCAGGCAATGTAGCCGCATTCGATGACCAACCATCAAGAAACTCCAACAACTTTGTTGTCTTACCGTACGAGTCCCTTTCAGCAACAAAATCAGAAAATAGTCATGTGCAGAACGTTCATGTTGAACAATGGGAGGCGTATACAAGACGTGAAGTCCTATATCTTTCATGATGCGCTGGGTGATATAGCTCCTCAGATATCAGTTACACGCCCTGGAACTGTTATGGGCAAATACAGTCCCCAGAAAGCATTATACAAATGTGTGGTGGCCTGAGCATTGTATGGTGAGTACGCGTATGATGGTATAAGCAACGGGATCGATTTTGCAGAACGGTCAAAAGAAAATTTGGTAGAATCAGGACGAGTCATACGGAACACTGCATCATTGTCAGGATCGCCATTACAGAGTGACTGGATGACCCCAATAGACGAGAACGGCAGATCTCCAAATTTAGTAGTATCAAGTGGTCCATTTACAAAGTTGTCCTTCAGCTGGTCAATGGGGAACCCACGTGGCCACGGATTAATGTGGCTTGCCCCCATAAAAATGTATGGATTAAATGCAAGACGAAGATGTAATCCAGTTTCATTTTTCTTGAAATAGCAATCCCAGGAATTTTAACATCACTGATACTATCATCTTGCTTCTTTTCTGATTGGATGAACTTCAAAAGAACTGTTCTGTCAAATCCAAGATCATCCCCAAATGGAATGGAGGGGGGATAGTTTTGCCATCTTCTAAGGGCAGAAGGATGTTATCATCGTCGAAGTCAAATATAACTTGGGCACCATAGGTAATTCCAATGAACAGACTGCTTGAATCCATCAAATGCTCCTTCTGGTAGGAAGCGGAAAGGTAAAACACAGTATCCTCCGTTGCAAGATCCTTGTAGGCACTGTCTGGGGTGATCGTATCACCAACAATGACGAGACACCACTTATCCAAAGCAGCAACTCCAAGGATGGAAGCATCCGGTACATGAATAGTCGTTACAACAGCCCACTGCTGACAGCCTGCTCCGGCTCCTTTTGTAACCCGCCATCATCAGAACCTTTGGAAGTAGCAGCAGCTAGTGATGGGAAAAGGATCAGTTTCTTATCACCTGATTCTAAAGAAACGAAGTGGAGTATCCTCAGTATTGAAGGATTTGACCTTTTCGCCGGAAAAACGCACTCCAGTCGATCCAGAGCCATTAAGAACAGAACTCTCTTCACTTGCAGAAATATCTACCAATGATGGCTCCTCATAGCTATCTGGTTTTATTGCTATGTAACCAATATAGGTAGAAAAGACGGCAATTTGTATGAGTAAAACTACAATACAAGGTTTTCCACACTATTTTGGATATCTGAAGGAGTGCTAAAGTATTGAAAGAACGGTAACGGTGCTGTATTAATTTGCGATGGAATGGAACAAGAACACTGAACTTTCTTGAAGGTTGGCGCTGTTTTGTGTTGCAAGGTTGTGTTGAATTTGCTTGGTATGTAAATATAGGTCTGTAGGTGAGAGTGATTGAGTGAGGAAGAAAGAGAGAGATGTAAGACAAGACTAGAATAGAGACGAGAAAAGACAGGCGCGAAAATTGATTGATTCAACGGGGGAGGGGGGGGGGGGGGTCCTTCTTCTTTTTTCTTCTTCGTTTGTTTGGGTACTGGTGTACTGTACTGTACTCAAGATTTAGGGAACGATTGTTGTTATGAATTTGACTGACGGAATGTAGCACACATCACATCACGTACCTAAATTAATCTTGTTTCTTCTTCACTCTGTATAAACTACGGACGATAAATGACTGGATTCATTCGTTTCCATTCGATTCACTTTCTCTCTCTCTTATTCTCCTGTCGAGAGATTGATATAAATAGATGTACAAGCACGGGTAAGTTAGGTGAGTAAGTCCGTGCTGATGTGGTCCATCCATTATTTTCCAACGGAATTACAGCACCAACTGCTAATCATTTTTGGGGTCTAACCGAAAATCAGCGAGAAGAAATGCTTGAAGCAAAATGTGTTGCAGAGCAATGCAATTTATTAAGAAAATTTTCACCTACTTACGCAGCTCTGAACACTAGCTGGTTGGTCGACAAAACTCCTGCTTTACTACACCAAATTTTGTTT
>FMBT01000494.1:0-77348 GCA_900095095.1 Fragilariopsis cylindrus CCMP1102
GGCGATGATGACAATGACAATGATGATAATAACAATAATGAGGAGAAGACGACGACGCCGAGAGAGGAGGAGGAGGAGAAGAAGACAATGACATTTGGAAACGATGATGACGCTGGTACCGCTTCTAATACCAGCCCAAGACAACAGCAGGATGCTGGTACCGTTGTGATCCAAGAATTATGTGAAGGTTTTCCTAATAATCGAACATTGAAGACCATTGAACTACAACGTTGTCGACTCACCGATTCTCAAATAGCTCTGATATTTGATACGTTATGTTCATCCACTTTAACATCACTTAATTTATCCGAAAACTTTTGTAGAAAGTTAGGATTAGAAGCGTTAGATCGGATGCTAACATCGTCACCCCACCAGCCAGCAAACAACAGCAGCAACAGCAACAGTTGAATGGTGGCATCAACAACAACAACAAAACAACAAACAACAGCAAGGAGAAGAATTGCACAACAGGTGATGACCATCGGCAACAACATAAACACAAACAAAAACCATTGTCGACTGGAATCTCTTGATTTAAGTTACCAATTCATTAACACGTCGGAAGAAACGTACGGTATGACAGGTAGTGGAGAAGAAGAAGAACAACGTATTCAATTGGATATTTTGACAAGGAATTGTACCACCAGGGATGCATGTGATAAGATATATCCTAACTTACGCAAATTGGTGTTGTGTGGAAATCAAATTGATGATTCCGATATGAAAGATTTAGCATTCTTAATCCGACATCGTTTCCCAAGGCTAGAAGAAATTGATTTACGGTTTAATGATATTACCACAGATGGATTACAAACTTTTGCCGATTATTCAGATCCAAACAACGATGATTAATTTCTTTACAACTAATAACAACAACTATAATGATAATGATACCACATCCAATAAAACCAACACAACCAATAATGTGAGGAAGACACAACATAAAGATCATTTTCCACCACCAAGTAGTCGATTACGTATAATCCGATTAACGAATAATCCATTGGTGATGACGAATCAAACATCGATAATATTATTGAAGTTGCTGAAAATATATCCTGAACTACAATTAATCCAATCCAATTTGGAATGGGAAAATGGGACCTCTATAGCTATGGACATCCAACATCTAGTGGATATCAATCGTGCCGGACGGAGTTCTTTTATTAGCAGGTAGCAGTGGTAGCACCAGTTGTGATACTAGTGACACGACGTCATCAAGAAGACGAGAAGGTAATAATGACGGAGCGTCACCGATATCATCGCCTTCCTCTTCTAAAGCAGCAGTAGCAGCAGCAACTAGCATGAAGTCACAACAACAACTATCACCCGAAGAAGGGAAGGAGGCGGAAACGCAGCATACGCATCAACGTCGTCCGATCCCATTATCTGCTTGGCCACTCGTTTTAGCTCGTTTAACTCGTAAGGCACGGTATCCACATTATATACCGAAAAAGAATTCCATGAATGGGATGTTTTATTTAATTCGACATGGGCCTATTATCGTCGAGCAGATCTCCTCAAGGGGGGGGAAAAGTAGTATTCACAACAACAGTAATAATAAAAATGGCAAAACCAATAACAATGAAGATCAAGACCGAAACGATCGTCGTCCGAAACGAAAATGGGGCGACCCTGCATTAGGTGGTTATGAAACATTAGAAGATTTTCTTCGGTGCGAGTTGGGGGTCAAATCATAATATGCATATATATATATATAAATATATATATATATATATATATATATATATATATTTATACCGAAGGGAAGATATACCATTTCAAAGAACCAGCATATTTCCATCCATTCATAATACATACAAGTAATGGCATTGTTTTAAACCTCTTTATTTACTAATGTTTCGTTTTGTGTTGGTGTCGTTAAAGGATGGAAGTATATATAAGGGAGTAGATTATTTTGTTCTTTGACCTTAGTTTTCAGAACGAAATAATAATGTGAGCCATGAAATTAGAAACAAGCAAGGCTCGTCCAAGTGGATAAATAATGTCCAAGATAAAAGATCCAAATTTTCAACTCCTTGTCGATGTTAATTTATTTGTGCGCCTTAAAATCAATCACCCCTAGCAAAAAACGAACTATGGTTTCTCACGGCACCCTCTCTGAATACGTTTATAAGTGTGATTGAATTACTTGTTATCATAAAAAAGCGATATGAAGGGCGTAAGGACGCTGAGAGGGGTTCGCGCACTGTGAAGACTACGACTTCTACATTTTCCAGAGCTTTTCGTATTGTGTTTAGACGTCATCAAAAAACAATGTTATATAAGCTGAAAAACAAAAACAAAGGAAAAACAGAAAAAAATTCGAAAACCCTTAAGCTCGGGAATTTAATGAATCAATCGCTCTCCCTAACGGTTGATTTCGTTTTTATTTCGAATTAATTGGGTTTACCACTGCCGTTGAGAAAAGATTTCAACTTCCATAAAAAACATCGATACTGTAGCTACAATGGAATTCGGTTTGTTTCGCTCTTATTAGATAATTCGTATTGTCGTGCACCTCGAGCGAGGTGTTACAGTACATACGCAGGAGGGTGCACCAAGGCAAACTTCAGCATAGTTATTTAGTTCTCCGAATCATCTATCCTTCCATGCATGCATGCATGCATGCATACCGGTAGATAGAAACAAAAAGTAAAAAGAGTACGACCGTTGATTGAATTGAATGAATGGGTGTGAGTTGTGTAGAATCCCCATCAAAATTATCAACGTTATTGTGTTACTTTTTGTCATATATTACCTTTACCGAACATTGTCTTCGTAAAAGTCATTTATTCTAATACTTACTACTACCCAGTAATCAAATCAAATCAAATCAAACACCATGAGAATCATCATTCCATCAGTACTACTGTCTGCGCTCCTTTCCATCACTGGCGTACAAGGACAAGTAATTCCTATCTGCGCTTCTACAGATCCTACAAATGCCGCTTTACAAAAAAAAGAAAATGGAACAATCTGTAAGTAGTTCCTTCTTCTGCTGCTGCTTCTGCTTGATTTTTGTTCTTGTTTCGTTTCGTTTGTCTGTTTTATTTAATTCGTTCATTAACTCTTTCGTCACGTCATCGGTGCTGCTACTTACGACTAATGGTACTTACAGTACGACAAATACACATCTACAGTTATTATTCGAGAAATATTATTTCTGACCTACAAAATCCTATCTATATTCTCTTTTTCTCTTTCTTTTACATTAGATACTCTTTTATGTGGAAATGGACCGGCGCCTTTCAATGTCGCCAACCCTCAGTTTACAACATTTTGTGCTGCGTTAGAAATAACTAAACTAGCTACAACCAAATCGATTTTACAAAACGTTATTTCTAGAGAGGTTACTGTTTTCGCACCCGTCAACGCTGCTTTCGCTTTTATCACGCCCGAGAACCTTCAGGACCTTCTTACAGAACAAGATAAGTTAGCAAGAATCATAGAGTTACACATTAGTGATGGAAGATTACTGACTTCCGATCTTGACTGTAATAGGGAAATTCCCGCTATTAACACTCAAGTCGAAATAGGTGGTACTTTGCCTAGACCTAGTGTTCAAGAATCAAGAACTAAATGTACTACAGCTGGAACGTCGTTTCAAATCGGACCGGGTAACAATGTGCCTGCTGATTGGCCTGAAATTGGTTCACCTAACGATTTATTCGACCGAACACAGTTCCCTGCAAATCCCGAAGTACCGCTATTATCCAATGCGGACGGTAAGTTTAGTTCAAATGTCAATGTTTGTAACGGTGTTGTTCAAGTTGTAAATAATTTCCTCCAACCTTTCCCACACAACAACGGAAGCAAGGGTGGAAAGGGAGGAAAGGGAAGTAAAGGCTATTATAACGATAGTAAGTCTAGTAAGTCTAGAAAGATGGGTGGTCGTGCACTTGATCAAAACATGATTAATGAAACAGATGAAGACAACTCCACGCACGACCGACGCAAACGACTACTCGAATCTTTAGTAGAACCCAACGGTAATATTGAACAATTGGACTAAACAGAAGAAACGAATGTTCCATTTACGTTCATTCTTTTGATTGGGTCACGTAACGTAACGACACACACACACACACACGTAAATCAAAATACGACGAAGTAATATAATAGTCGTAATTACTTTATATTGTTATTGATGTGATTGAGAGGTCGGGTGCAATAATCAATGGTATTGCTATTATTATTGTGCTGTATAACCGATCTACTATTTATTTGTTTGCGGCGGGGAGTTGGGTGCAATTTTTATCTTAAAATTTGTGCTGTTTACCGATTTTCTGTTGTGCTATTATCTACTGGTATAAAATTAATGATAAAGATAATGATTTTAACTTTAACTTTTTAGGAGTCGAGACTATTAGTAATAGGTAGGTAGCTAGACAGACAGACAGAGCTGTTCTTCTATAGTATGATTGAGTATAGTAGATACATCAGTTCTGGTATTTTTGTTCGTCTGTTTGTTTGTTTGTTTGTTTGTTTGTTTGTTTGTTTGTTTGAAAACGCACTAGCTGCAAATCACAATCGATGTAAAATTTAATTGATTCTTCAACAGTGTATTAGTTGTAACATAACTTATTGTGTTATAGAGTTTGTTTTCTCTACCAAGATGATTGATACAGAGATAACCTCCTTCTTCTTCTTGTCCCATTTATATTCCTCTTCCTCCTCTTCGGCTGCCATCGCTGCTGCCATAACTGCTGTCTCAATACTACGAAAATCTTCATTGGATAGATGAGTTCCACCTGGCATGTACGATTGACCCATCTAATTTGATTCATATTAATCTTTTCCATCAATAATGGTTCATCTTCTAGAATACTCTTCACTGATACTACATGCCGTAGATCAAAATCAAAATCAAATTTAAGTTCACCAAAGGTTTTTTTTTTCTAATGAATATTGTAGTCCAGAATTTGAATTTATTTTGACCGCCACCATTCGGATACAATCGATCACAATAATCAAAATCATCACGATCATGATCATCATTGTTGGTACGGTATGCAATTCTATTTCCTCTTGATTTTGTTTTTTGTTTTGAACTGGATGAATCCATAATGAACTTCCATGGACATATATAATGAAGGAATATCATTAGCCTAGATTACTTTTAATACTGTAATAATATATTCATACCAAATTGACCATGATGGTTTATAATTAACCGAATCTGGATTAGATAGTAGTCCTAATGGTGGACTGGGTAATGTTCCCGATAAATGTGTCATACCATTTGTCGTCATTTCAATAGCATACCTCAATGCAAGTAGAAGATTGTAGATTCGATCTTGGATTGATTCATTGTGGATGTTCCAGATAAATGTCTCGTTCATTAATTTAATTAATTATAAGGTGATCATTCGTCATTGTTTTTTTTTTCTGTCGAACGAAGCAAATACTCTAATTGTCTCTTACTATGTTGTTCTGTATCACTTTTTTTTCTTCGGTGAGTGAAAAAAGAAAAGAAAAGAGATTCCATTCGATTCGATAAAACTACCGCGCCATAATTCATTCATTCATTCATGATGGTGCTTGTATTCCTCTACCCAATATAAACACGAGGACGGAAACCTTCCATAAAAGGTGTAGCAATGATAATAAAAATAATCACGAACAACTCAAGAACGAAGAATCTTTTTTAGATGTCAACTTGACAAGACGATAAGTTTTCTAGATGTTGTTCGACACAACGATTTCTTGGATTTCTTGATTGATTGATTCGCGCCAAAAGTTCGCTTTTTTATTTTATTTGTGCGGATGGATGTTCAAGGCGCGCGCCAAAAGCGGGGTGTACACACTCTTCGTAGCATGCATCTACGGGGGGGGGGGGACCTACCGTAAGTCTAACCGTCAAACTGCCAAGAATTCATTTAGACACAAAATCACCCCTTTAGTACCAGGCTAAACGAGAATATCAGAACCATTCACAATTCCTGCTTTCTTTATTTGTAAGGGTTCAAACAAATTTACTAACAAGTATTATAAATGAAGGTAGACGCATTGTTATGATTATCTACTATTACTGGTGTATTTTAATAGTTAGTTTTATTATAGCACGTACTATATAAAATTGTATAGCTACTGTATCGATATTGATCGATTATAGCGTGCTTATAACTTATGTGTGTGTATGTATAAAGTGACGTCAAATAGGAGGGAGTATACGTGCAGAGCGGTATATGTGGATGTGCACTCACTCACTCACTACTTATTAGCAGCTTACTTGCTGTAAACACGAATAACAAAACGGTGGTGGTGATTTGATACATATTCAAGGTATTCGTCGTTGTCTTCTTGCTTGCTTGCTTGCCTGCCTGCCTGCCTGCCTACGTCTTTTCTTTTCTTTCTTTCTCACTCTCTCATTTTTTCCAATAGCAAAATTTATCGCCAAGAGGATGATGATAATGGTGGTGGCATCATACGAGGACGGAAGTTACGTTGCTGTATCGTCGTGCAATAACGATTGTGAGGAGGGTGGTGGTTCTTATTATTATGGTGACTTGTGGTGGTAGTGAAAACTCTAGTAGCAACAGTAGTGGTGGTCCTGCCGTCGTTGATGGTATTCGTAGTCTTATTTTCATCGTCGTCATTGTCATTGTCACTATCGTCGTCGTCATCGTCGTCACTACTATCACTTTCGTCATCATCATCGTCATCATCATTATTACTACTATCACTATCACTACTATCATCAGAATCGGTGGTTCCAGTAAGTGACGGTGTTTCATTTCCTTTATCATCATTCCTAGTTGTAACAGAAGCAGTAGTAGTAGTGATAGTATCCAATGATCTCGCATCCAAATCTGCTAAAACTTGTGCTAACTTTACAGAGCGACGACTTGATATAGTAGATGTGTGTCCCAATAATTCTTGCTGTTCATAAAGTGTCAACGACGTGCTGCATTTTTCATTCGCATCATCATCATCAAAAGACGATGAGTCGTCGTAATCAATACTGTTGTTCTTTTTATTTTTATTTTTATAATTGGTATTATTATTCCTCCGTCGGAAGTGTTCTTGCAAACGAAGGATAGTTCGTGAATGTGTCTTCCGATATCTTTTTGCATCCGGTATTACTGCCCATTCTAATCCACGAACATGAGTGGGCAAATTAATTTCAATTCCACTTTCAAGTTCAATTCTGTCTGTGGATCTTATCCTTTCTGCAACTGCAATTGCTGCAGTGGTAGTGATGCCCTCGGACAATATCGATGATGATGACGACCGCGGTTCATTATCATCCTTATCTACCGTGTTGTGACGTTTCCGTTTCTTCGTCGTGATTGGATTAGTGGTAGAAATGGCAATGGCGGCGGCGCCGGTAGCAGTAGCAGTTGCAGCGATACGGCGTTGTTTCAGTCGTTCTCGTTGAAAGAAATTATAAACGTCATCTTTAAAGTGATTGTCTGCATCTTCATTTTCATCTGATGATGATGCTGATGATGGATAGTTATTGTCGTCTTGCTTATAATTATTATTATTCTGATTACAGTCATTCACAATCTCATGAAAGACAAGATTGGCACGTTGTACTTCAATGGGATGATACCGTTTGAAATTACGTGATACTCTTTGATTGGATAGAAGTATTTCTTTTCGTTCTTCTTTGGTCCACCATAAACTAGCTTTGGTACAGGGTGTTGATGTTGTTGTTCCAGTAGTAGCAGTAGTAGTAGCAGTTGAGGTTGCTGTTGTGGAAAAGAATGAGGCGGATGTTAACAATGGAATGTATGTCACATTTTTATTAATTCGAACAACACGGTTACGGACGACACCAGTCTTTTTCCTCTTCTTTTTATTTTTCTTGTCAGTGGTATTATTCACCACCGTCGATGACAACAAGGCATCGTCAGTATCAGCAGGCGATTTTAGCTGTAGGTGTGGCTGTGGTAGGAATGTCTGTTGTTGTTGTTGTTTATCGTCATCTTGATGAGCAAGTTTCGGAGGAGGACCCTCACAACATACGACACCCATGGTATCTGAATATACTGTAGTGCTCCTAGTAGTCTTATGCGTGTGTTGTGTTAGTTCGATTTGATTGATTCGAAGACCCTTTTTATTGTAATACGACAACAAACACGGACGGACAACGAATTGAAGAAGGGGTAGGAATAAAAATAGAATAGTACAAAAAAGGCTGTGTGAGTGAGTGACGTGAGTGAGTGAGTGAGGTGATCAATTTCTAATTTATCTGATATAGCAGCTAGCGGAGGACTTTATCGGATTGTCTATAGCTTAGCTTAGTAGTCTTATATATATGTTAGTTCGATGGTATTTATCGTGTGTGTGTGTGTTTTTAAATCCATCGTGAAATACCACAACGGACGGCAACGCATCACAATATCAACGGACTTGACTGGACTGGACTGGACTGGACTTACCTTGGCGGGGTTATAAATTGATAAAATAGATTCTACAGAAAGTGCAGTCTGCCTGTGATCAATTCAATTCCGATCGGATAGGATAGGAGGACTTATAGGGCGATTTAAATTTGATAGATGATATGAATACTTTACCACTTACGATAGCTTATAGTAATATGTATATACAGTATAGAATACGGATTGGGTTTTATGGAGCAATTGTGATTGATTTTATGACTTTGAATGAAGAATATACAACAAGATGGCGTAGGTGCTGTAACAGGTCCTACCGTGACTTATGTTATGAATGCATTGTGCCGTCTCACCTTGGCTTCTTCTGCGGCATTCTGCTTTCTTCTGCATTCGTGCACAAAAAGGAAAAAGGAAACAAGCAACGAAATGGCATTTTTGAAGACTTGAAGCTTGATTTAGGCGAGGGCGGAGAGGGTAATAAATCTAATCCTTCGGCTTACGATACAGCAGTTAGTGGTACATTAAAATAAAAAGTACATTACGACTAGTTTATTAAAATTATTGATTGACTCACACGTTTTGTTCGAATCACACGTGTTTCAATAATCTAACGCGACCAAGCATTTTCTTTATGTTCTCTTCCAACTTTTTATTAACTCTTGTCACGCCTGATAAAATTTTCAATGAGCATAATTGTTTGGTGTGCGAAGGAATTCTCTTATGCTGTCGTCTACGTGTTCATGCGTTGAGCCGGGGGAGCTGCAAAACATGTTTTAGGGGAAGGGGGAGCATTACCTTTCTGAATACCCGATTATTACTTGGCTCCCCCGAATTCATTCATTATGGCTCTACGACTGAATGACGTACTGGCAGTGGTATCCTCTACACAGCGAAGAAGAATGCAGTCACGACGACAACGACATATCATCGTCATCATCCGATCATACAGTATTACCCCTTGACGATTATTTCCTTCTTCTGACCAAGTTTTACCGTACTGTTTCAGTCCAGGAGTGTGCGTAGTTGCAAGAAACAACCAGCCAAGCAGTGTGGTCGCTGGACGAGTGAGGAAGTAAAAAAGAAACCCCCATCCACATTAACGATCATAATCTACAGTACGTTCAAGTCAGTGCTGTATTCAACGTTTCTTCAATATTATATCTAAACGATCCATCGAGAAGATAAAAAGTGAATCAAATCGAATCGAAAATCGAATCAAGCTAGTGAGTGAGTGAGTGAGTGATAGAGTGATAGAGTTAGGAAGAACAAAAAAGAAGAGTTTGGCTGGCTGACCTACGAAAATCGGATTGCAACAACAACAACAACAACAACAACAATAATAATAATACCGAAGATACATACAATAAAACAGAATGATGATATCCTGTTGTCGCTGCTCGTCGATAGTACTACTCGTTGCACTGTTGCTTCCAGCAGTGGAAGGATTTCGATCTGCGTCACCACTGATATCGGTAGGAGTACAACAACAACAACAGCACCAGCAAGATCGACAACGACAACGACGATCAGTAGTAGGTCCTTTATTTGCGACTGGTGGTAACTGGAATGATTTAACTGCTAAACTTTTAACAACTCCTACTAATGCTGCTAGTGGTGGTGGTGGAACTGCAACTGCAACCACGGAGGGTATTTCTACTTTAATTGGTACAATCCAATCACTATTACAACACTCTATTGACCAAGGACAATTAGTATTACAACATATGAATGAATTATTTGTATCAATAGTATCCTCATTGACTTCCATAATTCCTTCTTCCAATATCAATTTTGATACAGTATCATCCATACAACCACTATTAGATCAATTCAAAGAAGCAGTTGTTTCGATTGGTATCTTATCCAATGACGATGCCATGAAAGTGATTCATTCGATCAATACCGCATTTAGTGTCTTAAATACACCCGAATCCATTGTGGTCTCCGCTATAATCTCGTATGTGGTAATTAATTCAGTCATGACCTGGAGTGATTCACCACCACCGGGTCGACCGTATCCCAAAGGAAAATATGATCCCATCGCAGCACGGATTTATTTTGATAGTCGACCACTCCAAGTATTGTCACGAAGTGTTACCATTACCGTGAAATCCTTATCCTTTGCCATGAAATTAGCACAAGATAAATTTATTGGTGGTGCAGATACATGGCAAAAAAATCAAGAACAACGTGGATTAGAATTAGCACAATTATTAACCGAACTGGGTCCCACCTTTATTAAAAGTAAGTTCCAATATCAAATCAAATCAATAGAATGAAAAGAATTAGTACTCCCACACACACAACAAGAAGCAATGTTGTATACCTTGACGTTTCGATTCCCTTTTTTGTTGTTTCTTACACAACATGTATCTTGTTTTGCTTCGTTTATCTTTGTATCGTCATTCGTTTTTAACTTGCACACAAACCAAACCCCTTGCAAAAAAACCAAAACAACAGTCGGTCAATCATTATCGATTCGTGCTGATATATTATCACCGGCCTATATTAAGGGTTTGTCCTCCTTACAAGATAATGTTCCTGCTTTTGATACAGCCACAGCCATAGAAATTTTAGAAGAAGAATGGGGTGTTCCAGTGGGAGATGTCTTAGAAGGTGGTTTATTGGAGTCAGCAAAACCAGTGGCGGCGGCATCACTAGGTCAAGTGTATAAAGCTCAACTGAAGGGGAGTGGTGTGGAAGTGGCTATTAAAGTCCAACGACCGAAAATAACTACACAAATTGCCTTAGATATGCATCTGTTGCGTGAATTTGCACCCATTGCACGCAGGACGTTCAATCTGGCTACCGATACGGAAGGTACCGTCGATGCCTGGGGTTCAGGGTTCGTGGATGAATTAGATTACCTCCAAGAGGCGAGTAATGGAAAATATTTTTCCGAACAAATTTTAAAAACTTCCTTGAAAGATGTGGTTCTAGCACCCGAAGTCATTGATGAATATACATCCGGAAAAGTACTGGTCACGGGTTGGGTAGATGGTGAACGTCTGGATCGATCCAGTCAAGAGGATGTATCAGTACTTTGTTCGATTTGTATGAATACGTATTTGTCTATGATGCTTGAAATGGGGATGTTACATTGTGATCCTCATCCGGGCAATTTACTTAGAACGCCAGATGGAAAATTATGTATATTAGACTGGGGGATGGTAACCACTCTCCCACCTGGCTTACAATTAACATTACTGGAACATATGGCTCACTTAACAAGTGGTGATTATGCGGAAGTTCCACGGGATTTGTACTTACTAGGTTTTGTTCCAGCCGATAAGGAAAAGGTGATTGAAGATAGTGGTGTTGTAGATGTATTAGCAGATATTTATGGACAATGGACGTCAGGGGGTGGTATGGCAAGCATCAATGCGAACGATGTATTGGTTCAAATTCAAGACCTAGCATCAACGAGGGGTAATTTATTTCAGATTCCACCCTACTTTGCCTACATTGCCAAATCATTTTCAGTCCTAGAAGGTATCGGTCTATCGAATGATTCGAAATATAGTATCATCAACGAATGTTTGCCGTATATCAGTAATCGATTGTTAACCGATCAAGATAAGATGGGTAATGCACTTAATTCGTTTATCTTTGGTCCTGGTAAAGACGATTTGGATACACGTTTAATTGATATTAACCGCATTGAACAATTGGTAACTGGATTTGGTAACTTTACGGCATCATCAGCATCCGGATCATTGTCTACCCCGACGACAGCGACATCGGGGGTTGGTGAAAACTCTACTACCACTAGCACTTCCATCGGAATGCTTGAAAAGCAAGCTGATCAAGTTTTAGATATTATTTTGACAGAAGATGAAACACCTCTTCAGCAAATATTGATCGAACAATTATGTAAAATATTAGCTGCCAATACAAGATCATTATGGACGGAAGCTCGAGTTCGATCGGGGGTGTTACCTACGGGTCGGACCGTTTTAGGGACTATTGTAGATCCATTTGGTTTATTTCAAACGTCTCCTTTGGTCAATGCTGATGACCAAGATGAACGGGCTGTTCAAACAACGAAGGAACTAATAGCCTTATTGAGTAGTGTTAATGATGGAGGTGGTGATGGTATCGACGTTCAGTCACTTAGCAATGAAGATCAGATTATCTTTTCTCGTGTATTAAGTCAAAAACTTTGGGAGCGTCGATCAGCCTTGATTAAATCATCAAATCGATTCGTGAATCAACTGCTACAACTAACTGCAACACGATTAGAAACACCAGAACGGGTACCAGTTGGTCAACGTACTCCAACCGTTGGTGTTTCATCGACATCATCGCAGGGTGCGGCTACTGCTACGGCTACGGCAACAACCGAAAGTGACGATGCATCATCATCATCCAATAATAACATAAATTTTAGCAAGACAGCAACTACTTCACCACGATTACAGGAAGCCCGTGATCGACTGAATTCACTATCCACATAAAGAAAAGAAGAAAACACATGTTCTGAGACTATATAACTTGGTAATTAAAAGATCTAATAACTAAGTTTTGTTTTAATTCTTGTCCTTCTTTACTATAGTTTTTTTTTCCTTATTTTTAAATATGTATTTTCAGTATGCATCGAATATTGTAGTCCTACCATCAGTTATACCACCTAGTGTTTAGTACTCTTGTTCATTATTTCTTCGGGATGGTCTAGAAGAGTCTCGATTCTGATGAGATGATGATCGTTCCATTCTGGGTGGGGTGTTATTGCCACTACGTGCCTTTGCCGTGTTTCGAAGAGACGAAGTTGACGAAGATTTTTCCATAACAGGATCCCTTGATTTACTTCGAGAGGCAGACCTTTTGCTGTTCTTCTTTTTAAAGGATGCTTGTTGCTGCTGCTGCTGCTGCTGCTGTTGTTGCTGTTGCTGATGCTGATGCTGATGTTGATCTATATCTTGTGACATACGTTCCCTTGACATACTCCGACGTGATTTTACTATGGTTAATGATCTTCTGTTGATTTTGTGTTCACTGACACTTGACATACTGCTGTCTATTCCTCCAGCATCGTCGTCATAATCATTAAAATCAGCAGCAGCGTCTCCCTGTTTACCATTCATTTGGATTCCTCGGGTGCTACCCTTACTCCTGCTCCTACTACGATTTGGATATCGTCGGTTAGAACTAGAACCATATGGTCCATGACTACTACCACTTCCACGTCGTTCATGCCTACTACCACTTCCACCTAGTCCACCACCACCACCACCACCATTTTTTCTACTTCCTCCACTACCACTATCTAATAATTGCAATTGTAATCTTTCATTTTGTAATTCTAATTCATCAATTCTACTTTGTTGTTCAAATTTTGTACGTCGTAATTCTTCAGTTATACGATCTTTTTCACTTAATTTAACATTAACTTCAGTCATTTCATCTTCCATAATAATTAATCTACGTGAACTTTCCTCACGATCTCTCATGATAGTTTTTAATTCTCTTGATGATATCTTTTTTGGCAGTTTCAATTTTGTTGTCGATGATAGTAATTGTTGTTGTGATTTTGGTTTCATTCTGTTGTTGCTACTCATTTGTTGCTGTTGCTGTTCCTGTTGCTGTTCCTGTTGCTGCTGATGTTGCTGCTGATGTTGCTGCTGATGTTGCTGCTGATGTTGCTGCTGATGTTGTTGTAGTTGTGGATCCATTCCTCTTTTCTTCCCAGTAGAATGTGGAGACTCTAAATCACTGTAACCTAATGATGAAAGATCTGATTTGAATACACCTGAATCATTATAACTTGAATTGAATGATCGTGAGTTTCCTCCACCTCCGCCACCTTGTTCTTTACGACTTTCATTCCATGCCTCAATATTATGTTTCCTATCTCGTGCTGAACTTGATGTTCGTGACGATATATTATGATTCCCATTCTTAGCAGCGTCATCAACATAGTTATCATCATCATCATCATTTCGTAACCTCATTCGATATGATTTCGATGGTACCTGCTCTGGTGAATATTGTTCATCATCTTGTTCTTGCTCGTTCTTGTTAGGGATCGATCTCGTACTGTAACCCTCTTCGATATCACAAACAGTCTTTGAATGGGACGAACTACGACCTAGACCGTTTTTGGTCTTCTTGTTCTTGCTGTTGGATATCTTCTTGTCCTTGCCTTTGTCTTTGTCCTTGTCCTTGCCCTTCTTCGTCTTCTTCTTCTTTTTATCGTCAGTACCTTTTTCCTTCTCATCGTCTTCGCCACCATTACCACGACGAAGACGATTGAAAAAGGAAACCAGTACTTTTCCTCCCGTCTTCTTTTTGTCGTCCATAGATTCGTTGTCATCATCTTCGTCGTCTCCGTCGTCACTACCTTTTGTCTTTGCGTCGTTTTCTTTTCCACCACGACGACGACGACGATAGTAAAAGAAACCTCCTCCTCCACCGCCAAGCACCAACAAGGCAACGATGACAATTCCCATAGCGAGACCCAACGAAGAACCACCACCGCCTGTATCATCGGTACCACTACCACATGATATAGTACATGCTGGTTGAATATTTTGTTTCACACTTAAGTCCTTTTCAACTATACAATTTTGCCATCCACTAACTTCATCTTGACAACAACAAGAATATTTCGATTCATAATCTCCACATATCGTTTCTTCACTTACTGTACAATATTCTGGTGCACTAGGAGATGCATATGCTTGTGTTTGTGCAAAACTACTCTGGACCGATGTTGGAAATGCAGTAGAGAATGTTTGAAAGTTCATATCTGGACATGTTCCGCATAAACCTGTCAAATCCATAGCAATGCATTGTACTGCAGCAACTTTCTCTGACGAACATGGATCTGGTTCGGCCATCTTCTTCTTGTTTTATTTATTTATGCTGCTGCTGCTGCTGCTGCTATTGCTGTTGTCGTTGCTTTTGACTTTGATTTTGACTTCAATTTTGATCTTATGGTTCCTTGTGATTGAGAGAGAGAAATACTTGTCTCTTTGCAGTTGTTCTTTGAGTTGGGTATATGGGGGTGGGGTGATGATTTCAGATTTATGTGAAGTGAAAGTGCTACTGATTGTTTGTTTGTTGAGTGAAGTGAGAAGAAGAAAAAACCCAATATTCATGTATCATTAAGTAAGCAATAATTTTTTCGGTGGAACAACTTTTTGAAACATGAATGGGCAGTTATAATTTATATCAATTTACCTAAGCCAGATTCGCAGATTAAATAATATATATATATACGAACCGCCGAAAAGCATCTGAAATATTTTATAATCAGACAATTGGCGGTGGCGAAGCAGCATCAATCAATTATTCCGATTTGGAGGGTGTCGGAGGAAACTATAAATTATATTGTTTTTTTGTAATGAAAATCGAGATGTATGGATCATATCTCTCTTTTTTCACACTTCACATATTTTGCCTTCCTTCTTCGCATCATCGGACGGTAATGCATGAGCATCACAAACATCAACATCACCCTTTTGTCCTACTAAACAGAAGAAAGCAGACGGACGACGTCAATGTATTGATAACGAAGAGGATCAGCAGTAGCAAGCTGAACAAGAACAAGAACATCATCAAGAAGCTAATGCTGATGATGCACGGAGAACGAGACAGTGACTTCTCTTGAACAACATCATGATTATTGTGGTTTAGACAGCGATCGCGATACACAAGAGGAAGTTGAAACTGCTATTTCGATTTTCTTTTCTTCCCTGAAGTTCTATTAAGACGAGGAGGACAACACCATGATTATTCCATCCAATTAATTTTACTCCTATTCACACGAAATGTTGCACGTAATTTGAAGGCACTGCTGTATCATTCATGCTAATCTTGGTTCTGCTGGCAAATAAATTTTGGTTGTTTTGAGGAGGTAGAGAGATCAGGATTGTTACGTGAAGACGGTGCTAACTATTATACTGATGTGCGAGGTCTCATGTTTAGTGACCATACGTTTGAAAGTCGTAAGAATTGGGAGTACCGTGAACTAGTTGCATGCAAATTTTTACAAGTATTGTGTTGATACAATTGAGAAAAATAGTTCTTCTAAAGAAAAGAGACATTCAAAGTTATTTCCTATTGAACATATTGTTTCGTTATAAGTATCTTGCAAAGAAATCGTCCTGGGTTCTTTATCGAATAGGATCCGTCCACATTAGCACTATTACTATTTGAAGCCGGGATTCAATATTTTCCAAAGAATGGAATTAGTCTTCTATTCTATATAAACAGTAATGATGAAAGAGCATTCCAAAACAGCTTGCAAAAAAATACGGAAGTGATGAAGATTGTAGAAGAAACTATCATTCGTTATTCTTCTTCTTCGGACAATAATAATAATACATCATCATTTAATATTATGGAGGTATTAATAACAGCAGCTTGTGTCTATCTTCTGTTGCGGGGACAACCAGACTTGTTGATGGAGTTACTATCATCAACAACACCGATGGCATCAGCAATGGTGACGGTATCAAAGAAGAAGAAGAACGAGGACGGTGACGATGATGACGATGAGGAGAACGATGGAAATAGTAACGCAATAGATACATCGGAGTTGAATTCGAGCAAGAAACGAAAGGGAAAATTATAAACACTTGTGTTCATCAATAAGTACGGACAGAAAATATTGATGAATAAAGTCGTCGATCGTATCGTGGATGTACCAATTGAAGAAGAGACTACTGGTTGAATGTAGTACGGTAGTATACAGCACTATAATATTTCGACATACTCCAAAATTATGTTACAAAATTCGTATATCGATAAACTTTGTTCTACTTAAGTATCATCTATTGAAATATGTGATATCTTCTACATTAGTTATACTATTTCTTGATTGTTCGACTCAACTCATGCACAAAGTAGTAGTGGTTATTCTTTTTGTACGTTTAGATATATAATCACGCATCCTTTTTTTGTTTTTAGGTTTCAGATAGAAGTTTACGTTCTTCATCACTTAATGGTTCAAGCGAAATCTTGGCACCAAAAGTAGAAAAATTGAAATGGATGTAATATTCGTGAATTGCTGTTGTAGCAATACCAATGACAAACTTCAGATTCTTCTGAACACTTAGCATGGTCAATCTGTCTGATTTCAGATGAAAGTAGAGACATTCGCCTTCAGTAAAACCTGTCCAACCAGAATCTTCACTTCGTACCCTTCGAATCGATCCCCCATTAAAGACTTGATTGTTTGCTGCCCAACCATAACTGGTTGAGTCTGAGTAACTCCTTTCATTTACCCCAATATTTCCGATGATACCAAGATAAATCCAATGATTATTGTCATCTGGCAACACGTCGATAGTCACCTTCCAGAAAGAACCTTCTTCAGAAACATCTAGGGATGGCTTGCAAGCTACAAAGCTATAGCGTTCCCTACTTGCATTAGTAAATTGAATCTTGTTCACACCTTTGGTCACATCAACAACAGACCCATGAGGCTGGACAACTTCAATGTTAGCAATATCTAAAGGAAGCAAAAGTGGAGATGGGTAGAAAAAATCGGATAGTCCAAAATAATGTAGAAGAGTTTCGAATTCTTTCTTCTTTCCGTCCGGAATCGTTGGCGATTTCACCGGATTCGAGTGGTCTTCAATCTTCTTCGTACGAAGAAAATTGACGATGATTTCAATCAACTCTGGATCATGATCTAAGAACACGCGGTCAGTGCTGTCGCGGGTAAGTGAACCATCCCACCGTCCACTAAACATATGCGAAAACATCGTATCAGGAGCGACGAGACAAAGAGTACTACGAAGTGCAAAAATCACTTTCCCTCCTACATTAATCTCAAAAATATCATCGTCGTTATTGCTCGCAGGGCCAACAACGTTCATAGTATCCTTTTCTTTTTGGAGTTTTTCTGTCTCTTCTTTCAATACTTTCATCTTCTTTCGTTGAGATTCTTGCAACCGCTCCCAATGAATGGATGGATCATCATCGTTTTTGTGTTTCGTGGCACGGTCGCTCTCGTCCTCCATTGTCGCTAATTACTGACTTCGTATTGTTGATACGAGTATATTATATTTTATAGATGTTTAGTTGTTATGATTGTGATTTTATTCGCAGTCAATATTTTTGTCTTCCCACTGAAAATACTATCGCCGTGTTTTTTCAATATTCAATAATACTGTTCTTTTTGCCATGTGTTTACCGTGTTTGCGGATGACACAGATTCAACTGATGCTTAGTAGCCGTGCCGCCGCCCAATAAATACCAAATTTTCAGGTTTTTATGCGAATTAAAAAAAGCAGTTTTGTATAGTCAGTTGCATTTTTATAGCACGAGTCGAATTTCTAGTCGCAAGATCTTTTTGCTAGAATTTTTCAAAACGACGGCTTGAAAACAAAATGTGGATCGATTAATAATAAGAAAAGAAGTTATAACCAAAACATTATTTTCTTATCGTTACTTTGAATTTAAAATTTCTAGTACAACACTGCTATCGTCGTCATTACCCATCTTATCATTATTATTTGATGATGATCCCATCGCTATCTCGTGATAATTGTACCGTTGGAGTTGTTCATTTAAAATGATAGATGATGGTACAAACACCCTGTGATGATTATTATTCGACATGATGCTTTTAGCTGCAACAATCGTCATCACTGCATCCAATCGCTTCGATACTAATTTAGCAGAAGTAAAGACAATCCAAGAACAGCAATTGGCATGGATAGCATTGTCATTGTCGCTGTCGCTGTCAATATTCAAAGGTACGTCGTTTTTTAATGGTACGGTTTGAAAGGAACATTTGTTGGATGTTATTTCATTGAAAAATTGATAGGCATGGTCTAACACAAGTAGTCGTCTTTCATCAGGATGATAGATTGTTACCGAATGTGTTACACCCTCATCATCATCATCATTAGTACTAGTAGATGAAATAGTATATGAAATCAATTTTGACAAAGCAAGAGAAAATATAGGATCAGCACCAATCTCTAATACACGTAGCTTCGGTTGTTTTTGTAATGAGCGATTTGCTTGTTCTAACAAAATCGAAACAAAATCATCGTCATCATTGGTATTATCATCTTCACGAAGAACAACACAATCATCGTCGTCATCCTCGTCATCATCATCATATTTTAGTAAGGGTTGCAATCCTGTCACTGTCATTTCAATTGTATCTGTTCTTGCTGTTTCCGTTATTGTTGTTGTTATTGTTGTTGGAATCAAAAAAGATTTCTCCTTTTCAATACAACGGACACCAAATATCATATGCGTTTTCGATCGATCTTCGTTGTCATAATTGTTGTCAATATTATCATTAGTGAGATCTTCGGCGTAGTATCCTCCCATATATAGTTGTTGTTCCCCGCGTCGTTTACTACGATAATTATTGCTGCCCTTGTTATTCGGCAGTAGGCAGCATGGCTGTGGGTACGATCTTATTTTTATTCTCGTTGTTGACAATAACAAAGGATAGTTGTTGTTTGATTGTGTTCGTAGGTCGAAAGCGGTCGTCGTTTTTATCATCATATTGGTGGTACTTAGCAACAGCAAAAATAACGGCAAGGGGAATGTCATCGACGAAGATAATGATGATGACGATGATGATGCCATTATCGCGAAAAAAAAAGTATCGATCGCCTTGCACTTGCTTCGTCGTCTATCTACTAATGACACTTTCTATCACTAAGCTCGAAAAAAACGAAACTCCTACACGTAACAACGATGGGATTGTGTTTGCAGCTGCTGTAGTAGAGTCTGGGTTCGCTCAGGGTCCTTTGAATCGGGGTGCGTCGTTAATAAATTGTCAATTGACTTTATTCTTTTCTAGTTGCTTATTCTTAAAACATTTAACATTTATTTATTTGTGATCGTGGTAATCCGGGACTGATCTAATCACGAAACAAAAAACGATTTTCTCAATTTCCGCAATCTAGCAATAGACTACGGTACGCGGTATCATGTTGTGTATTATAATAATATTATTAGATAAGAGAGGTAGTTTTTGTCATTGGTCTATTAGAAGGGACCCATTAGATCAATCAATAGTGGTGTTTGTGTTTTCTTGAATAAAATCACATCATTATAATCTTATACTAGCTAGAGTGAAAGATAGCCAACTTTTACCTTACACTCATTACAGTACATACACATCACAGACAGTGTGGTCCAAAGTCACAGGCACTTTTGTTGGATTGGTATGCTCTCTCTTGTGTCAGAGAGGGGTTCTTCACTCACTGTATGGTAGAATACAAGCAAGATGATGCATTCTTTCTTTCTCGTGTGTAGGTAGATACACTCGATTTCTCATATAATGGAAATTTAAATGTGTTGTACAGTATTGTACAGTAATAATTATTTTGTGTACAGTAGTATAGTGTAGAGTTGTTGGTGGATGAAATCAACAATTGAGATTTTATTACTACAGTACTACATTGTAGGGGAAAACTGATCTATGTTAGGCACCACCAAATAAGTATCTACAATACTGTACCGTATTATGGTATGCTACTTGAAGCGAATTGTCCTTGTGATTGATGCTTGTTGCTGAGTACGACTACAGTACGACTACAATAGTACCTATCCGGACTAGACACCTTCAACTACTTGTTTATAGTCCCGTGATGGTTGTTAAATACGAAGTCATTGTCGATTACCTTTTCAATGACCTTTTGTGTGAATATTCGCGACGTCACGTAAGAAAATGTACGGTCGGAGGCTGCACAAGCGCCCTTGATACGTGTAAAACGTAAACCAGCCAGTTCTCGTACAACGAACTGTCGAAAGCTACTTCGTATTAAAATTTAAAACCTTCGCATTCAACATCGACAGACGATTAGCTTTATATTATTATTTAATGTTCCGTCGACAAAATTGAGGACCCATTGCTATTCAACAAGCTCACAAAAAGAATTAAGAAGCAAATCTAGGTCCTACACTACTAACGTTACTAACACCGTAGTAGACATATAAAAAAGAATCAAGAAGCAGAAAAAATTAAATTACTAAAACCACGTACTGTACTAACTTACCGGTAGTACTGTACACACAAATCTATATTCCGATGAATAGACAACACAGGCATAGCAATAATAACAAGAACGACAAAAATAGAAAGAATCATAGTAGATCAGAAGAAGACAGTAACAACACCAACATCAAGATATGCGGAAAAATGTCGTCGTTATCATCGCCGTTATTGTCGACGAAGCAGAATTCGAATTCAAAGTCAAACTCAAAAGGAGGAGTCTCAAAAGGAGCAGCAGCCTCATCATCAGCAGTTTCATCATCGCCATTTGCCACCAGTTGTAAAACTGTCATACAAATACGTTCCATGCCATCACTGTTATTGTTTATTTCCTGTTTATGGATGTTCGTCTGGACGATGTACTACAGTAATTTATCTGTTCATTATTCACTTGATGCATCGTTACCTGTTCCTACTGCCCAGCAAGCAGCATTAGATAGTTTCGAGAATGGTGTACCAGCAGTTACTAGTAATGAGAATGGTGATGTCACATCCACATCCTCACAATCGACGACGAAGTTAACAAAAACCACCACGACTACCACCACCGTCATTAAAGATATTACCATTGAAGAACGGATGAAAACATTAGATAATATTCCTATTTTTTATAATTTATTTGTCAATAATCAACAGGATGCACCACGTGTACGTAAAATTGTCGAGGAACAATTTAATAAATTATTATCGGTACATCATCCGATCTATATCAATTCTATTGGCACACCACTAGATTTGAATGATACCGGTGCTATCCTATTAGGTCATCATGAAACAGCAGCGGAACATGTAACACT
This sequence comes from Fragilariopsis cylindrus CCMP1102, assembly GCA_900095095.1. Taxonomy (NCBI): domain Eukaryota; phylum Bacillariophyta; class Bacillariophyceae; order Bacillariales; family Bacillariaceae; genus Fragilariopsis; species Fragilariopsis cylindrus. The sequence goes on from FMBT01000494.1 coordinate 22,122, forward strand.
CAAGGCGTTGTATGATTATTGTCAACAACCCGAACACGTACAGAAAAAGGTCGTGTATATGCATAGTAAGGGTAGTTTTACAGCCACACAACAGAATGGAAAATTACGACGATTTTTAACTAGTGGTGTCCTGTCGGAAGAATGTGCGACGATGCCCGATGAGACGTGTAATATCTGTTCGTCACGCTTTTCACCAGTCCCACATCCACATACGTCAGGGAATATGTGGTTGGCACGCTGTGATTATATTAAAAATTTAATTGATCCAGAACAATTTGAAGAAGCGATGGATGGCTTGGACTATCAAGGTGGACATGCCTTTTTAGCCTGTGATGGACGAGGCCGGTATTCGGCAGAGCATTGGGTACATAGTCATCCCACGGTGAAGCCGTGTGATTTATATACGGATCCCAAATTTACTTGGAATTATGATGGGATACCGGTCGTAAAAGAATTTAAAAGGAATTTACAATTGGCACCGGCACCACGCTTTGAATTAAAGACCTACTTGAAAACCAATATTCGTGATTGTGCGGGACGTGGTGCGAGTGTAAAATTTCGTATTGATGAATATAAGGGATTGTACAATCTAGCACCGACCAGTGATTGGTGGGGGTATAATTTCTTACAAGAAAAAGATGATTGGTGGTACGTTTGTTTACGTTCAATTTCAAGTCCACGGCATATGTAGTTGTGTTTCAGTGCTGTTTGTTTGTTTGCTTGCTTGCGAAAATGAGAAAGACAAAACGACAGTCAGTCCCCGTTTTGTTCAATTTTTTTGTTTACTTACCTTCGACCGGACAACATTCACTCACTCATCCAATAATACTGTTATTTCTATTGTACTTCAGGCCACATCGTGATTATGGATGGGTACAATTACCAGAAGAAGCGGTGAGTAGCTAGTTTTTGTTTGTTTTTGTTCTTTTTTTTTCTTCGTTTGTTTTTCGAAATTCATTTCTCAATGAATCAAAGAATCTCACTTTTTTTAATATTTCGTTTTTTCGTTTTAATAGAGAATTCAACTGATCAAGTTGGGATATAGTCATCACTTGTGGGAAACTCGACACCGTCCATACCAATTATATGGAAAGAATTGGAAAGAATTAGAAGACGAACAACGGAACGTATTGGCCAATGTATTCACATACGATGAAACTACTTGGAATACGGAAGTGAAGAAAGAACACAGAGATCGGAAACGTGTTCAACAGGCTGTTAATGAAGAAAAGCCCAACACATCCTTCGATCGATGTGAGAAACGTGATGGTCCAAATGCTGTAGTGCCCACGCCTTGGTATAAAAAGACCGAAGCAGAGCAAAGAAGTGGCAAAACTTTAAGGGAATATGTCTACGAAGCTCCAGTAAAGCCAGCTCATAAGAAACGGCTGTTAATCATTGCCTCCGTTCCCCGTGACGAGGCGCATCTTGTTACTTTATGGAGTGAATTGGAATGCTTTACTGATCACGTCGATCATATTATTGTGTCAGCTCCTACATGGGCGGAACCAATTGTGGAACGGGTTATTGAATTGGCTCATAAATATATTCCTCACTTCGCTAATAACATGGTTTCGATCGAAACGAAGTACTTTTTGAATAATCGGTACGACGTCGGATTGTGGTGTGATGCCTACAATAGCTTGAACAATGGAATGAATCCCGGAACGTATGACGAATACGGACTGATCAACGATTCTGTGTTCGCTCTACGTAAGTTTTCAGGTATCTTTGATAACCTCGAACATCAGAATGTCCACATGACGTCTCTCGCCTACTCCTATACATACAAATGGAATAAGGGATACGGACCGGAAGAATTTTGGGTAGAAAGTGTCTATCGTGGGTTTGACAACAAGGGTATGGATATCTTCACCGAACATTCGTGTGTAGCGGAAGATCATCCATTCTTCTGTCCCGAAGAAGATGATCAAAAATCATGTATCATTAATAACTTTGAACATGATCTTGCAAAAGAATATCCGTGCGATAAGGTTCAGGGTCTATATCCCGCAGATTCACCTGAATCATTAGGAACTCGTTTTGATTGGAAGAGAACATGGATTAAGAATACACGATATTGGAGGATGCTGGCGGACGACATGGGATATCCCATTGCAAAGGCAAACGAACCAGAACAGACTGGATCGTGGTATCAACTCCGTGAAAGTAAAGTTGCCTGGAAGAATGATCCGATGTTGAAAAATTGTACAAAGTTTTTCCCTTTTGAAGAGATCTTTGATGGGTTGAACTTTAAGATGGCGAAACCCTTTCACAAACGTAAGTGGCGTAATCTTCCACCTGATATGCAGACTTTAGCACGTGATACATTAGGATTCGATGAAGATAAATGGGACAGAGCTCAAGATTCACCTAAACTTGTCGGCAAGTCATGGAATATGTTATCTCTTGTGAAACAAAAAGCATTAATAGCGTTGGAATGTTCAAAATTGCATTACAGTCAAAATGATTGTCGTGTACAGAATCCTTTAGGGCCAAAAGATAATGAAATAATCTCTGTCAGTAACAAAGAAGATCGTGATGTAATGAAAGAATAATCTCTGTGAGTAATAACAAAGAAGATCGTGATGGTGGTGGTGACGAACACAATGCAAGTGGTGTTTGTTGTTGTGATGCCATTCTACTCTTCCATCCTTCCATGTATGAATATACATATACACATACACATAAAGGACTATAAAAATCTAGAAACCATGTATTTTTAGGAAAACAAATATTTATATACTATTTATTATACTATATATACCTAATATTTGACTTGTATCTGCATTTTTCTTTTAAATACTGTAATATATATATATATATATTATGCCTCGTCATTATCTGCCGCCGTCGTAGCTGGTGTTGGTTCCGCATCATAATCTGCAACCGATTCCTCTTCTTGTTGTAATTGAACAATATCCATATGACCAATTTCATCCATACTATCACCAATAGGAATAGGCGCATCCCTAGCAGCCTGTAATGGACCAACAGGATATCCACCCTGTGCTGGACCTAAACTAGGCGCATATCCATCTAATGAATATCCATATGAATCCATACTAGACAAACTAGCACCATCATCTCCTCCACCTCCTTGATCATTGATGAGATGATGTCTAGGTTGATTACCACCACCTTGATTATTGTTATATCCCATTCCCGATTTGTAATATGCAGTAAGACTGGAAGAAATATCTTCTGAATAGACAGAATCGCCAGGATATTGATTATCAGTGCCACCGTTAACAACACTATCATCATAATCATCTGTATCATTACCATCCACGTTACCAATTTCTTTTGGATAACTTCCATTATTAAGAATATCAGGAAAATCTGTTACTCCTCCTCCTACGCCTGGATCATCATCATCATTGTTATTATTATTATTATTATCGTATTTATTGTTCTTAGAATTACGACCACCATCACCACGTTGTTTTTGTGTTACACTACTATTTCGATTTTGTTTTCCTCCTCCAAAAAGTTTCTTGTTTTTGTTGCTACTGCTACTAGAAGTAGCTGATTTATTCGAAGATTTATTGGACTTTCGTTGTTGTTGTTTTGAAGATTTTGATCCTCCTCCTCCTCCTCCTGCTACTACTGCTGCTCTTTCTGTTCCACCTTGCCCTTGGGAAGGTTTCTCATCGTAATATTGATTATCACGTCGATCTGATCTCCATGCCCATATGACAGCAAACATTAATAATGCAAATGCTAAACAGGCAACAACAATCGCAGCAATAATAATAATTTCAAGACTTTGATTTCCTGTATTAGGAGATGGTGATTGCGCTCCTCCATTATTTGAGTTGCCATTGTTGTTGCCATTATCATCACCACCACCACCAGTTGGTGTAATGTAGGCACGAACATCCACAATTGAAATTGGTGATTGTTCTTCTTCCGATCCATTTTCATACATACCTAAATCAATTAATAATGTATTGATAGTTAATTGTAACTCATCTTTTAATTTTTTATCTTCCAGGAATGTTGCTCTTTGTATTAATTCCACAATTTCTGGTTCCATGGGTGGTGTACCGGTACCAACCCGTTCCCATAAGGAAACACCTTCAAATGATACTTGTACTAAATTTAATACTTGTCCACCAATGGTGCCCTTGGAGGATGTTTGATCAATTAATTCTAATGCAATCGAATCAAAACTGGTGTTGTTATTCACCAGTTGTGTATTTGGATTTATTGTTTTAATTTCAAATGATTCCATCATCCAATCGGTTATTGTATCGGTTAATATTGGATATAAACTTTCAATAAGTACTTCACTTGACGTACTAGAAGAAGAAGCAGAATCATCTTGGATAGCAATTTGTACATCAAATGGAATTAATCGTACTAAATCAGTGCGAATAACTGCATCACTATTACTACTTTGTAATGTTCTTTGATGATCGTTATCTTTGTTGTTAGAACGAAGAAAAGCTCCGTTGCTACCGCTGACAATAGTTCCAACAAACAGGAAAATCGAACTGATCAGAGATAAAGATACAACCTTCATGATGGTTCGTGTCAAATATATAATGGTTGTACAAAAATGTATGCAGCGTAACGCCTTATTTGTCGCTCTTCTTGATAGCCTTTTGAATAAATGTTTGAACAAAAGAACTGGACTTGCTGATGATCGTGAGAGAAAAGGGTATTCGCTTGCTACCGTATTGTTGTTTCTCCGTGCCGTGAAATGTTGTTTCACAAAAAAACAAAAATAGGCAAGAATGAGAAGGACGGAACATGTGCATTACGGTAACGTTATGTGTAGTATGATACGGTATGTGATTTTTTAGATTTACCAGCAAAAAATGACAAGGGCTTCCGAGCCGAGCTGTTCGCTCGCCTCGTTCGTGCTTGATGTTTTGGCGCGTTATCAGACGAGAGCTAAAGTACTTCGTCGTGGTGGACTAAAGAAAAATCTTCAAGTCTTGCAAAATAATTTGAAATTTTGCTTGACACGCGCGTCTTCTGAGGAGCATAACATCTACTACTGTATATGCTACTTACTGTACGGTATGATGATATGTATTATGTCGTACCGGTACACCTTCTTTGTTGCGGCTAAAGTACTGTACCGTGGCTACATGTTGTATATAGTAGCAATCTCAGTTGGGGCAAGATCCTTTCTTCTTCAGTACTGTAACATATTAAATTCTATTATAATTATACCTCCTTCATCATACATCTACACCCAATTATCCTCGTGTAGCAATTTTCTAGAGATATTTATTGTGTACCTTAGCTCCTTAGCTAATTTTTGTTTATTCAAGATATCAGTGCTATTCTATTCTATAGGTTTCCTACACACAAGGAACGCATGATACATCCTATATGAGCGTTTTTTCTTTCTAAATGTGGCTTTTTATTATTAACTAGATACCTCAAGGGCGAACCAGATTGCACCATCGGTATTTTCTAACCAGAGTTAGAGTTTTATTTCCATCGAACAGCATTTATTTTTCACAGATATATTACTATGTTTCTATTGCCCCCCAATCGTATCTCACAACAACACAATGTCTTCGCGAAGTCGATAATCTACACCTCCCTACGATGACGTCGGTTGACAATGCCTCTCCATCTCTCTCTCTCTCTCTCTCTTTATATCTTATATAGACATATTATACACATTTAGGAGGGCATACTTACTCCACCATGACTTGCAGGAATTAAATTTGGAGTAGTAATTTTTCTGCCATTTTATGATATTTTCCACTCGGATCCAGTTGATCACCACCATTAGCCATCATTTTTGTCAAAGCAGCATTCAATGTTGCAATCTCTTCTGCCATTCTTGGAATTTCTTTTCTTAAAAATTCTTTTCTTTGTAGAACAGAAATGGTTTGGGCTGCTTTTTCAAGTGTTTTTATTTCACTTTTAAATAAACGATGATCTCCCACAAGTCTGATCGTGTTTTTTTTTGGGTCGTCGTCGTCGTCGTCGTTCATCGATGTTGGATGTAGTACGTTCATCAGCAACAACAGCAAACGCAAAAGCGAATGTTGCGTTAGATAGAGAAGAAAATTATTAGAAAAACCACATAATACCGGTGTCCATTTTGGCACAGCGCTTTCGTCATCTCCTAATAGCTAGCTTGACACACAGTTGTGCACGTCAATCAATATCATATTATTATTGTTTCAGAACGTACCTTTTTAGTGTCATCGCCTTAATCATCAATGAACGTTCCAAGCCGGTCAGCGATTCGTCACCAGGATTGTGGTCCATTTTATTTTCTTACTATTTTTGTTTTTGTTTAGTTTGTTTTATATATTATGATTGATTTATCATTTACGACTACAAGTATGTTTTGGTTTTGGTGTCAGTTCTGGTTGCTTTGTTTTTTATTTACGACTACAACTCTCATTATTTACAGTATTATCTGTTTTATTACTGTACACATTTAACATACTTTTTTGAATGTGTTACGTTACAGGTAACGTTATCTGTAGGCGAATATTACCGCCTTACTAATACGTGCTTTTCTAAAATAGAATATTGGTTTTAGCCAATCAGAATGTGTCGTGCGCGATGGAGAATAGCTCTTTTATTACCATAATTGCTAAAATTCATATTTATTTATTTTTCGGCATCGCCGCATCGCCATCGTCGCCGCCACCATACAGTAGTACAGCAAATACAACAACAACGGACGGCAACAGCGACGGCATTACTTGTAGCAGCAGCAGCAGCAGTAGCAGCAATAGCATCAAGATACTTAGTATGAAAAGTAGTAGTAATAGCAGTAGTTTTGATGAAATCCGATTGAAAGAAAATCTTTTCAAGGCAGGATTTGATATATGTCATGGTCCATTTTCACCTAAATTATATAATGATCGTATAGAAGAAGACGGTCTTATTGAATCGGGTACACTTTTTCCACTTCCCGAAACAATAACAGGTTCAGATGATAATAATGATGATGATGATGATGATGATGATAAAAGCGGTTTATTATTGGGCGGCAGTAGTACTACCAAAACTAAAACTAAAAAGCAAAAACAAAAACAAAAGAAAACAAAAGCATATCTCATTGGAAATACAAAACATTTATGGCCAATATTTTTACGATGGTTAGATAATGAAAATAAAAAGCAGCAGCAGCAGCAGCAGCAGCAGCGGGCAAACGATGTTGATGTCATCAACAATGACGACAACGGCAACGACAATAATGGTATTAACAAAAGCAATAAAGAAGAAGAAGGTAATAATGGTGATGATGAGATTCTCATTAGTGATCCACTTGATACCTATGAACAAACTATTATTGAAAATAGTATACGATGTGAACTACTACCATTATATTGGTATGATTTGTATTATTCAAGTGTATATACGAACCCAGTACGGTTAATATCAATGGGAAGGATTGCATCCTATGCAGGATTTTCCTACTTGGATGATGAAACACATTTGAATATCCATCCAGAATACGGTACGTGGCATTCTTATCGAGCAGTTCTACTGGTAGCAGTAGACGAAGAAGATGATGATGATGATGATAATAATAGTAATGATGATGCAAACAAGAATATCGCTTTGTCTTTATCATTGTCATCACTAATATCAGAAGAAGAAGCAATAGCATCAAAATTGGCTTTTGATAATGCATTACAAATCAGTAGTGCTATAGGAATTAGCAACGAAGAAGAAGACGATGTTGGTTTAATAGGAACAGCAAAGGAAGTCGATGTTGATGCTATTAAAGATCAATTATGTGAAGAACTAGGTGAAGGTAAATATAACACTAACACTGATGCTGATAATGGTAATGATAGCAGAAGAAATAAAAATAACAGAAAAGAAGAAATTCCATTAGCATGGATGAAATTAAGGGATTCTATATCAATTGGACGGCAAAAATACAAATATGATAATAATCAATTATTATATCATTATACAAAAGATACGAAATGTTTAATAGATGGAATGAAACAATTGAACAAATGAAATTGAATATTCGGGTAATCAAAAATCGAAATAAAATAAAATCATAAAATAAAATAGTAAGCCTAACTCTCTCTCTCTCTTAAGTCAAGCTAGTAGCTCTTATACTTTTCTCCTACTACGCTAACTAGCTATTGAACTCCTATACGTTTTAATAATATAGTTTAATGTAATATATAAAGGCTTTTTTTCTTGCCCCTTCCCAAATAAATTAAAATAACATGCAATAACTTTGATTTCTTTTACCCACCGATCTTCATTGATTTTTTTTCTTTTCTCTTTCACGAATATTCTTATCATGATCTTTAGCCGACATAATATCTCATCAACATCACTTTTTGATCTTCATTCCAAGCTTGGCAAGTTCGGTATAACCCCCCGCTTTGGCTGTAGCTCGGACCTTTCCTTTCCATGTACTCATCTTGACCTGAGCATAATGTTCAGTGATGGATTTCATATCATTCTCTTCTAAAAATGACGTAAATTTAACAGCAAGGTCGACTGTCCTTGTTGTTAGGAATACATCAGCCGATTTGATGTTGATAGAATTAAGAAATTGAACTCCTACTTGAGGTAACAATGATTGTTGAAGGATACCATTGGCACTACTTAAAATACAAGTAGTCGGAGGTGCTTTCTTGTTGATTTTTCGTGGTGTGGAGGTTTTCTTATTTCGAGTCACACTACTTGTAGTAGTAGTAGTTGGAGGTGCTTTCCTGTTGATTTTTCGTGGTGTGAAGATTTTCTTAGTATTTCGATTCATATTTCGCCTTTGATCCATATTAAGTTCGGCAAGTTCGGTATTACCCATCTCTTTGGCTTTATCCCTGATTTTTTTCTTCATATGGGAAATAGCAGCCTTTGCACCATTACCGGAGTATGCGTACATATCATTCTCTTCACGAAATAGTTCATACTTCTCACCGAGTTCAAATGTCTGTGCACATAATAATTCTCTATCGGATTTGATATTGATAGAATTAAGAAATTGAAGTGCCACATCAGGAAGTAAATGTAGTAGATCATCAACATCACCCCCCTTACTAACTCCCGATATCTTACCATCGTCGCCGTCGACGTCGTCATCATCATTACCACTATCATTATCATCATTACCATTATCGTCGCCATTATTATTATCAGTAGGCATCGATGATGGCCAAAACCAACTACCTGATAAAAATCTACCCAAGGACGCCAAAAATCCTACCGGCTCGGTATCATCATGCTTCGCCTTCTTCTTTGGAGGCGGTTGGTTATTGTCGTCATCCGCCCCTTCTTCGGAATCATCATCCTCGTCGGCGGCTTCGGTGGCTTTATCGTACTTTTTACTATCTTCCACGAGTTCATCGTATTTACGAGAGATGTAAGCTCCGACAGCTGGAGCACTACGATGTGACATAAGGGTGGCGAGTTTGGGTAAATCCCTCCCATACCGTGCTAATCCCTTTGCAAGTTTTTCGTGTTCTTTCTGAGTCCATTTCAATTTTTGCTTTCCGGGTGTACTAGTAACTTGTTGAACAACCTCGTCGTTATCTTTTTCTGGTTCGTCTTTCTCCTCCTCCTCCATTTTATCGTCATCCTCATCCTCATCCTCATCCTCGTCGTCGTCCTCATCGTCGTCGTCCTCATCGAAGTTAGCTTTGTACACTCTACTGTCTTCTAAGAGTTTTGTATAATTACGTGTGATGTATATAGCAACAGATGGAGCAGTACGATATGGTATAAGGGCAGCAAGTTTTTGTTTATCCTTCCCATACCGTGCTAATCCCTCTGCAAGTTTTTCATGTTCTTCTTCTGTCCACCTACTACCCTTAGCAGGAGTACTCTCATCATCGCGTTTCCTTTTAGGCGTAGACATCTTGAAAGCAACTAGGTGTTCCTAATTGCAGAGGGTATGTAAGGTATATGGTTCTGAAGCCTAAAGTCTAATGTATTACAATCTATTATCGCTTTACCGTAATGCTTTAAGTGTATGCGTACTGTACTTATTATAAACTTGTCAAAGTCAATGCGAGTTTGAAATCAGCATGTTATGCTGTTATTGCTCTATTAGTGCATGCCGTTTTTTTTTTAAAACTTCTGTTTACGTTTGATGCTTTGTTTTTAAGAAAAAATCAAAACATCATCGCTCAAATAAAACATAACGGCTAGTTCTATTCACGCGCATCCAACGAAAATTGTGCGCATATCAGGTTTCTTGATCGAGACACCTAAGTACTACTTTTTCATTCACCAATTTTAAAAAAAATCGACATACCATAAAAATATGAAAAATCAGAATGAATCGACAGAAACGAATATCAAGAGTTTGGCGCTTTTGTCATCAACACTCAACGCAAAACAAATCAATCAGGAATGCCTGCCTGCCTGCCTGCCTGCCTGCCTGATTGATTGATGAAACAGCTTGCCATGAGGTGTTTTAATCATAGTAGTAATAATAATAAATCAGTTCGTCTCCTTCTTTTTTTGTCTCCAAGCATCCTATACGCCTCGTCATCTTCCGCTTTTCTACTTCTACTTCCAGCAAAATCAAAACATCATTCTTATCGTCGTCTTCACTACCAGAGAAACAGTATCGCCCATACAACTACAACTACTACAACGTCAAGTTATTTGACGTTAGATTATTTTCCTAATCACAGCACAAGGATTGTGTCATTGTCATTACCAGCAGTAGCTGGAGACGGAACTACTGGTAGAGATCGACGGATCTCTTCTTCTTCTTCTTCTTCGTTGATGGATGAAACATCTTGCTCATCATCGAACGATGGACAACAAAATCAAAAGCAACGTCGAGGTCAAGGTCAACAACGAAATATTAAAGATACAAAATTGATTGCAAATGATGAAGAATTGGCAAGACAAAGACGGATCGGTCAAATAAATCAACGAGTACAGAAAGCTGTTAGTGCAGAAGATCGGATCTATGTGTTAGAGGCTAAGGCTAAACTTGCTAAGCAACAACAACAAACAGTGCCAATGCCATTATCAAAATCATCATCGTCGTTGCCCGAGAATGCTGTTGTTGGCGATGCTACTGATAAAAGTAATAATTCTACTACTGATATGATGATGATGACAAAAGAAGAATATGCAGAATTGAATGGTTTACTAAAAGTGCGTGGTGTATTTGAGGAACAATACGATCCAAATAAGTTTACAAAAGAACATGTCGAATTTAAAGACATGCACAACGATGCATTTATACAGTTAGCACGATACTGTGAACGTGAACGGAATAAAATACGTATCAATCGTAACAATATTGAGCAACAACAACAACAATCATCATCATCGTCGTCGTCACAATCACCACCACAACTAACATATACTACAACAACAAATTTATTCTTCCTAGATGGACCTGATGGTGGAACAACATCTGCTTTATTAGAAAGAGGAAAATTCAATAGTAGTCAATGTTATGTTGCAAATCGTCATGCTGCAAGTTGTGACTTATTAAGAAAATCAGGTGGTGGACTACTACCTGATGAAAATGTCGTCCATGCAACATCCAGTGAAGCATTCACATCACAAGGTACTACTACTACTACGACTACTACTACTACTACTGATTCATTCGCTCATATTGATTTCACTGCCTATTACTTCGATGGGTGTGGAGGATACGTTCCACATGTTATAGATATGTTATCATCGGCGTTATTATCACCACATCAACAAGAAGAAAAAGATGATAATGATGATAATGATAACGACCACAATTATAGTAATAATGATACTGATATTAGGAATACTACTGGTCCTATTGCTGTTGGTTATTCATTACTAGGTGGATCAAAAAATGTAATAGAAAAAGAATTAACGATATCAAGAGCATTAACAATTATAGCACGGAAACGTGGGATGAGAATGATACATGTCTTAGATGATCCTATCCGGTATGGACTAACACAAGTATACAAAAAGTGGGTGGTATTGGTGATAGTGGTGGAAGTAATAAATTATCAAATTCTGGTGGGAATACATTTACAACATGGTTATTATTACAACCAGAATGAAAATTAGAGATTGAAAAAGGATTAAAGTATTGTATCAATCAATCAGCAATCATTAAGAACTGAAAAGAAAAGAGACAGGGGGCATAGTAGATGCATTGCAAATATAAGTTGAAGAGGCAAGAACAAGAAAATTTCAAGGTACATATCTTCAATTTTTAATTTTACTATTGTTCTCGAAAATATCAATTGTCTGTCCCAACCCTTCATCTTTAGCACATGATAATGATACAATCTTTATGTTGCTGTTGTTTTCATTTTGTTTTATACGAACATTAGTGACAGCAGCGTTATTGCTAATATTCTTATCATCATCACCAGAAATATCAATACCTGTAGCGGATACATTACAACTATATGTTGTGACACCATCGGTTGAAAATATAGCAAAAAATCGTACCATACCACGACGGTGCTCGTTCCATTCATTATTATTGTCCTTGTTATTATTGCTATTGGATATTCCTGCACCAATGATAACTTCTACATTTAATAAATCTCCTAATCGTCCATCTCTCCGACATTCACGCACAGCTTGGCGTGCAATAGAATCAATGAAAAATGCATCCTCTGTTGTTTTTAATCTACTAACAACATTCTTTGGCATATCAAATTGTCCTAATCCATCACTGAATACAAGTTGTACAGTTGATGATGAGGATGAAGATGATGATGTAAGCAGATCCATGACTGTATCAAAATCACATTTTGATACATCAGTGCCATCAATTGATGATAAAATTTCGCGTGGAGCAATAAAATTACTTTTCCATGCATTACCAGCGTTGTTGCCTTTGATAACTTCTTGGACTTGTACACCCCCATTACCACCACATTCTTCAAGAATCATCCCCAAAGGTTTTTCTAATTCGATCATATATTCTCCAATACCCAACGACAATTCATCTGAAGTTGAAGTAGCAAAGAGATCAGATTTACTTTGGCGATGCTGATGATGATGATGATGAACGACGACGACGAAACCAAGAACACCACCGAAACCGATAATATTAGTATTATCCAGTGATAGCAGCAGTAGTAACAACAGCAACGTTGTTGCTGTTGTGGTGCTAGTAAATCGGGAGCATAAGCAGAGGCAGTGTTCTGTCATCTTGATGTATCGGTACGAAGGAATTGCCGTTTCTCTTGCAGTTATTGCAGGGGTGATTACAATGTATGCATTTTATGTGCGTACACATTACACGTTACGTACTGAACAGCATTATTTGAAGGAGGAAACGAAAATTGGTCGCGTTGCGCGAGGGGGCGTCTAAGTTCATTGCGTGGAGAAGTAGAGAGAGAGAGAATGAGAGAGAGAGCCCCCCCCCCCCATGAGAGAGAGAGAAAATGAGAGAGGAAGAGAGATTCGTATTCTAAAAATAAATATATTTGAAAATAGCATTAAGTACCGTAACTACATATTTTTAGCACAGGATTTCGCCCAGGTTTCTACGCGTTCTACTGCTGTTTTTAGCAGTTTCTGGGTTTATTTTGATTTTCTCACCCACTAGTGAAAAAGTGAAACTACATAACCGACTCGTTTTGACTACTTAGATTAAATATAAAAAAAAGTGTTGAACTTAGTCGAACACCTTCTTCGCGGAAAATGCTCGCAAAAAATTATATTTACTTAATTTCCTCTGGCCCCCCTAATATTGTTTCGAAGAAAAGAAAAATGGAATATTTCTAGCTACTGTACATCATTGGTGAGGTACCTAGCAGCTATGTAAATAGAATCTACTACAGTTATCATACAAATCTCTAGTAGCAATCTAGAGATATTCTTTCAGTAACGAAAACTGTCCTATTCTATTCTATTAATTGTTCTTTTAATGAGGAGGGAGAGTCAGTCGGGTCTCATACTGTATTATACTGCGATGATTAAATCTTCTCCTTGTTGTTCATGTTGTTTTGGTTCTTCTATTTCTTTCATGCACGATTGGATCGATCGATCATCAGCCTCGTCATCTGAGGTTCCAAAAACTTTTTGTTGTTGAGAATCGGAAGTAGTTTCCTGTCTGCTTGTCGATCTTGTTCCTTCTGCAGCTGCTGCAGTGGTAGCGGTAGTGATGCCATCGGACAGTAACGATGATGATGATGACGATGATGATGATAATGATAATGACGACGACGAACGCGGTGATAAAGGTTCATTATCCTTATCTACCGTGTTGTGACGTTTCCGTTCCATCGTCGTGATTGATTGACGTGTATTAGTGATCACAGAAAGTCGGTTTGTCCTATTGTTGTTGCTGTTGCTGTTGCTGTTGCTATTGCTGTTACAACATACCGAAAAAGTTATGAGATCCAAAACTGCGTTCTTTACATCAGGCTTCATTATAGCCAATGTATTTGACAATATTGCCTGTATGGAAATAAGGAGCATCGAAACAGCGAACAGTCGCCCGTGGTATGATCCATCGCTATGAATGAATAAACCAATACTCCACAAGATATAGGCAGGAGCCCAAATTACAATAAAGACAAAAACAATTCGAAGGAAGAAAATGGCCAATGTTCTTAAATGGCGGTCCGACTTTCTCACAAGGCGGCGCCTCCACGCCACACCGCATAGATAAATCAAAACCATGAATGGAATACCGGCAGATATTGCTAAGAAACTGGACCACCGAAATTATTCATCGTTCATTGTATCGATTTCGTTTTGTGTCGGAACGAATAAATTTAGAAATCCATACCATCATACCAAATACGATTACAGATAACACGATTGAATACAATATACCCCGTAGCTTGCAGGACAACTCTTTTTATTGTTGGTGGAGAGTGCCTGACTCTTTGACTGGAATTTTCAAGTAATTTAAATACCTCAAATGCTATCAAAGTATTCACACCAAGATTTGCTGTGGTGCAGCCGTAGAAGATGTACGTAATTAAGGTATCCGAGTTTGGCCATAAATCCAAGGAACCAGAGCCCATTCAGCGTCGAATCCATGTCCGGAAAGATCGCTAATGCATCGCCAGACCATGAAGACGTTAAACAAAATGTCAGGAAAACCAAAAATACCAGATATAGATTGTAGGAACTGTATTTCCTATGGATCCTCTGCTGAGTTGTTTGACGGGGTGTTCTTGCGACGAGATGTGTCGACGAGATGCCGCCCCGCCGGTGTTGTTGTTATATCTTTTACTTTTCTTCAACAGTAGGGGTAGTATAAGGCTGATCATTAATATTAAGGACGATATTAATGCGATCGAAGAAACTACGAGTTGAATCCAAAAGGTAAGTTTGAAAGAAGTAGTTTCCATTGGTAGTAGCTGTGTATGTGTTCCTATCTTGCAGCATTCGAACCGTACAACATGTTTGGATTTTGCTACAGGTCGAGGGTATATAAAGGTATCGTTGTATACGTCGTCATAACATTGCATTATTTCCAACCCTCCATAATGGTTTTGCTTAGGCAATCGTAATCCTGATCATTGCAGAAATACGGAACGCAGTCTCTTTCATCAGGAAATTAAAATTATCGTTGGTTGTTTCGCCGCTGTTGCTTTTGCTGTAACTATTTGCATCGTCATCTGCCACTTCTTGTACTAATTGTTGACTGGAAGCGAGGAATTACAACACACGTACGATTCGGTGTGACCAAATGTCTTCGTCGTATTTCGGGGTTCGCCCTTGCCATTACAAATATTTTCATTGTCAAGTAAGCTCGTATTTTCTTCGAACAAAATCGGATTGCCACAATACCGTTCATGATGTTGTGACGACGACGATGTAGAGTTAATGTTATTGTGATTATTATTATTCGGTTTCGGTGGACAGCACGTGTAATAGGAAAAAAATACCCCGTCGCCGCCGCCGTTGTCCTTTGAATAAAGTGGTGAAGGGATGGAAGGTTCGTGTTCGACAACATGCCCCTCGTATCCCTCAGAGCATGCAAATGGACTCATCGCATTCCCTTCTGCGTAACAAATAAATTGAAAAAGTGATGCGCCGTTGTCTGTAGTGAGGACTGGTACTCGCAAAGAAGAAACACATTTACTTTCGTCGCAATCATCGATGATCACAGCATTATTATCAACAACCTTGCGTCGTCGTCGTCATCATCACCCATCGTAACTTTGAATTTGAATTAAAGATATGAATCAGTCTTCTAAAATTAGGTATCCTTGCTTCAGATGATCGGTATGAGTAGTTACATAATTATTTCCCTAAAGGTTGCCCGCGATTTTGTGCATAAGTGACAGCATAAGCGATTTCAATGTGAGTACTCGGTACATTGCCTTCTTGTGAAGCAAAGAAGATACACTGTACTAAAATCATGAAAGTTATGCCCTAGCGCACTAACTTAGCTTTTTATTTCCCCCTTTAAGTTCTACTTTTATCAAAAAATTCAACTGGTCTGGATTTTTGATCCTTTGAGAAATTCTTGTCAATATGTTCATTCATATTATATAGTATCCATCCAGCAAATCCAACCTGTCAATCCCCCACTTTTGTACTAATAACCACATTTTCTAGGTGTGGAATGGCTGTAGGTCTGTAGGTGTGTAGGTGTGTAGGTGTGTGTTTGTGAGTGTGAGTGTGCAAGAGAGTGAGGGGCATGTTAGCAGTGTTGCAGTTTGTTCTTCCTTCCTCCTTATATTCTTGCTCATTCAATCATAAAAAGAAATAAGAATTTGATCACAGCTGTTTTGCATATTTACTACTACAGTATACTCACAAACACTAAAAGAACAACATCCCCCTTTTTTAGCAAATAATGAGTACAACAATAAGCAGATTTTTTGCATCACACCTACCCGCCCTTGCCTTGCCTTGCCTTGTTGACTAAAGTAAATACATACCTCTAACTACTGAGCTCGCTTGTATTTTTCCTTTAACTATTTATAATGAGCTACTGTCCCTACTGTCCCTACTGTCCCAGCTAACATTATCTAATGCATACTAGTAGAGTGTACTACTATCATCATCATAAAACCAGCCATTTTGATGGTGGAATCAATCAATTCAACTCGTGCATCAATCATCAAAAGAAAAGATATGAAATAATGTTCGCTCAATTCGTGTTCGCACAAAAAAGTGAGAAATCCAAAATTTGTGCACCCAACATACTACCCCCAAATTTTTTGTTTGGACGTGACTAAACATTACTAAGTAGATAGGTTTCACACCGAATACCGTAACGTCACATATCATACCATGTATGTATGTCCCTTCCTAAAAACCTCTTTCATTGATTCGTACTTTGACGACGGACCCATCAAAAACACAGCCACACCCATCGGCATCTGTTGACCTATAATTAACCTTGTTGCTAAACATCTGCTGGCTCTAGCTACTAGTAGAGAGATCAGGGTAATATCGATAATGCATAGGTGCATGCATGTATTCCAAAGAAGATTCCGCAACAGAATTCACAACAGCTCAAGACGCACTAAAATCGAATCAATTGAACGGCAAAATTGAATCTCCCCACTTCTCTTGAGATTTAACGGCATCTATTTTCAAACCGCAGAGAATATCGTTTCTATTTTTTCCTTTCCTTTTCTTTTGTCAACCTTCCTTTGGTAGAAGTGCGGTAGCGCGAGGAAGAAACTAACAAACCAACCAAACAAAACAAATCAGAAAGAATGAGTATCAGCCATCGAATAATTCGTGGGAGGCGGGCGGAGGAGGAGCGGCTGCCTGGCAATGTACTGGGAAACAATCATGACGGTGATGGTGATGAAATAATAATAGAACGTCGCCGCAGTATATTATCTGGTGGGTCATCATCATCTGTCGAAGAAGAAGAACTAAAAATTCCGGACGAAAATGATGACGTAATAGTCGGAACGAGAAGTCGCCATTACAATTACCATCTGAATTTGACTCTGGCACTAGTAGTAGTAGGGGTAGTAGTTGTAGTAAAATCACCGACGACGGTCTGCCATCACAACAACAACAACAACAAGAAACAAAAATAATTGTACTCAGCAAGTAGTACGACTAATAAGCGACATACCTTCCTGCTTCTTGTTGCGTTGACGGCAACGGTGATGATGACGACGATGATGATAATGACTGTTCTTTTATCATCGTCGTCGTCGTCGTTGTCTGTTCCGTTGCCGACCAAAATTTATCCATCATTGAAGAAACAACAGACTATACTACTCCCAAAAAACAACCTCAACAGCGTTAAGGACCTGAACAAAAAGAACGATCAATATCAACACCAGTTTAGGAAAATGCACAGGTTCCTTCAAGAAGAAAACGACAACGAAGTTATGCCAACAATAACTATCGTGGTACCACCCGGTGTGAACAGTTCCAACACTTCTGCTCTTAATGAAATTACTGCATCTACTTTCATTAATGGTAGTGATATTACTGTAAATGATACAGTCTATACTGTGAGCAGTACCATTGAGAATGGTAATGGAACAACTGAACTCATCCCCAACGATCCTGAACCACCCATCGAATTATCAGACATCACCAATGCTACTTTGCTTCCCAACAGTACCCTGCTTCCGACCATCGTTGTTCCTCCGACTTTGTCTCCAACGACTCCCTCTCCAACGATACTACAGCCCAACATCACTTTGATAAACAACACATTAACGCCGACCATCGTATTGGAACCAACAGACCCTCCGACTTCGTTTCCATCCATGCCACCTACAGTTTCTTTCCAACCGACCATTTCGTCTGAACCAACGGATACTCCATCTATTTCACTCCAACCTACGGGTAGACCTTCCGATCCTCCAACAGTCCGCCCAACTTTTACATCTGCACCGTCAATATCTTATGCACCCTCATCGACTCCATCTAATTTGCCAACAACTAAGCCTACTAACATTCCATCAGACGTACCGACGGAGTCCCCAACCATTTCATCGGTACCTTCGAGTGTACCAACTGCTTCTCATGAACCAAGTGTTAGTCTCCTACCGTCAATAGAATCAGCAGCAATGTTGAGACCTATGCATATAAGTGAATTTGACATCGTTATGATATTGACTAATGTACCATCAAATTTGACATCGGAAAATGTACCATCAAATTTGACGTTGGAAGAAATTGAAATATGGCAGGATGTTACCTCTCGTCATCTTTTCCAGTATTACGAAGAAATAGAAAAAACATTTTCAGATTGGCCTATCCATATAATAGATGTTCAAACAACTTTACAAGATCAAACTGTTGAAATAACAAGCACAGAAGAGTTGATGAGGGTCGATAGTACAATCGACAACGATAACGATTCCATTGGTTTACTACCACCAGTGGCACCCCCGCTAATTGAAGCAGCGACAGCTATGAAGGAAACGATGACGTTGAATATAACATACTCTCAAAATGTTACGTATAGTACATACGAATCAAATTTTACAGAAAGAGAACTATATGATTGGCTATTTGTTATTCCCTATCAAACCGATCCATTTACGTATACGATTGATCTAGTCTATGCAATGAATTGGTCGACATTTGTTTTAGTTTATTATGTCACTCCTGGACAACAAGAATCGCCTGCCCCGACCCCCGCTCCGATAGAAAAGGAAGACGACACGAATTGGGCTACTACTATTGCAATTTCAGGTTCAATTATACTAGCAGCATGTCTAATTGTAGCATTTTTATTATGGGAACGTGTGCATAAAAGCGACCCAAATGGAATGATGTTCGCAAATCATAGAGGAGATGCATCCACGACATCATCAATCGGGGGTATACCTCGTCATCATCGACGATTCGAGAGTACTGCTGGAATACAAGGTGATCTTGCAGCCATGTCAGAACGCGATATTGGTGGATTGCCAATGGAAATGTATTCCTATCAACCGGCATAATAACAATTTTAATAAGAATAGTATATTAACTGGAGGAGGTGAAAGCAACAACAGCAACAACTCCGATGGCGAAGAAATAATAAATACATCGATACGATCTGCTCCTATCATGTCAACGATACGTAGGTCGGAGGAACAGCAAAGACTAGGACGGAGAGGAGTATTGACACCGAATAGTAATACTAGCACTCATTCCAGCTTCATTTCCAGGACCAATCATACTCACACAAGTGGTATTACTAATAGTAGTAGCTCGAGTAGCAAAACAATGGGAGAAAGGTCCGTCGACAATGATGGCTATGATCCTTCTCGGTCATCACCTGGAATTCCTAAACAAATTCCGATATCTAATCGTAACGATAGCAATCAAAGTAGTGGTGGTCGATTGTCGTCAGGATCATATAACAGCGTTAATAACCGCAACAACAGCAATAACCGATTACATTCATTGCCACCGTTACCTCCGCCACCTAGACCTTTTGAACAATTTGATTATGGTGATGGTACCAACACAATTCCGGCGGCACATTTCCTTCGACCGTCCGTTCGACGTTCGCCGTTCGGTATGAGGGTTTCATCCATTACCGATTCTACTATAACAGATTTTTCCTACCTGAGTGATGCATTCCGAATGGATCGAGAATATAGTGATCCATTGAATGATGCACCAGAATTACCACCATAAGCGATCATGGGTATGTATTTTACTATTAATTCAAAAATTGACGGAATATGATAAAGGAAGATGCATGGACTTTACATTTCACTGCGGTATCATGCAAACTTTCTCTCGCCATGTATTATTAACTCTTCTTTGCTCTTTTTATTCTGTTGCTTTTACTTTCATTCGTCTCTCTCTCCTCTCACTCATCCACCCACACACACACCAACGCAGTTTTCATCATGAACTACCATCGGAGGCATTTGCATCCCCTCTACACATTCCCGACGAGGAATCTATGCGAGCTGATTATACACCCCCCGAGAGTCCTATTCCAGCAATATTTGATTTGACATCAATTCCAATAAATGATAAGACTCCCTTGCCTCCAATAGATGAACCTGTGTAAGTTATATTGTATATAGATAAATCGTGCTGTACACATAATATATGTACGCATTTTTTTTTGTTGCTGTTTAATATTTGTTGTTTTTCTTCTACCATTCTCACGCATCTCATCTCCCAATTTCCAACCTTTGACGTCTATACATAGAATGGCTGGTTTTGATATGACAATTCAAGATATCGAGTAGGTAGAAACATAGTGCGAGATTTGTCGTCATAGTCAAGAATGGACCATCTCTATTAGCTTGGTTAATGCAAAAGATAATGGTAGCTGAATAGATGATCTAGCTAAGCAGTGTGCGAAGATCAATACTTCAAGATTAACGAATTGATTGACTTCCCCCAATCCACGAAACAAAACAAAACAATAATACAAACACTATAGTCTAATATCTTGTCACGACGAAGAAAATCCAACCACGTCATCAATGGAAAAAAATCATGTGAATAGAGTAGTATTGCATTAAATAGAGATATTATAATATATTGATTTATTCATTCATTCAATTACGCACAGTGGAACAAGTAGCATATATATCCATTCCGAAAGCACAAGGAAAACGATGTCCCTTTGTTTCTTTCTTTCGTACGTACGTACGTCGCTGATTGAGATTGGCATTGATTTAAATCGATGTCATAGTCGATAGAATCGATCCGGCCATACATTACATACGTATCAATCAATCAAACTATACAGCAACATATTTTGCTAATTGTCCTAACCATTTCAAATCTCCGGATGTATATCCAGCGATAATTGATCCGATCCGACCATCCAACAGAATCGTCGGTGATACGTTGTAAAATAACAGTCCGTATACTAGTAGAACTACTACTTCCACCGTTCTCATTATTAGTATCAATATCAATAATATTATCTGTGAACATAATAATGATTGTACTGCTGGATGAGTCAGTGGTAAGGCAATTCTTCCTCCCTTCGATTGACGCAATTCATTCAATGCTGATTCAACACCACCGGCTGCGTTCTTCTGTGTACTACTTCTTTCTCTTCTCCTCCTCCTTTCCCTCCCAGTCGATAAGAACGGTCCCTGTACCACCGTTTTTACTACTACATTATCATTATTAGTATTATTATTATTATTATTATTATTCAACAGCATGATTTGTGTCGATGGTGTCATACTTAAATAAGATGCTGCCGCCCATTGAACCTTTGTTCGGTAATCATCATTTCTGATAATAGTAGCATCATGTTCACTAGAATCTTCATCCTCTGACCATTGTTGATTCAATACCGCCGGAAGAAGAAGAAATGGTGTCGACTGCATTTTCTTGGCGACCGCCGCCGATGATGAGCTAGTATTACCATTATTAGACGACGAAGACGAAGAAGACGATGACGATGGTAGTGGAACAGACTTTCTTTGACATATTCGATAGCAAATTGAAATAACAGTAAGAGACTAAACACCACTGCCATACCTTCAGAAAATGAAAAATCATGTGGCATAAATCCGAACCAATGATTCGCCGCTGTTCCGGTCAGTAAGACCGTTCCAATGACTACTTTAATTTTAGATCCTTCTAATCCTGGTACAAAAAATCCAGATCCACGTTCAATGGCACCCGAGGGACGCACATACACACCAGCAGTACGACCTAATTTTTTATTTTTATTCTTTTTTCTTGTTATCGTGTTATCGTTATCGTTATTAATTGCTGGTTGAGCCCGAAGTACTGTTGCTGCAATAGCTGTTCTTGCCATCGTCGTCCGTCGTTGTTGGCAACAATGATTGCTGTTGCTGCCGTATTAGTGGAATCGATAGTGCCATCGGTCTCGGTCTCGACGAAGACGAAGACAACGGGTGATAGAAGAAGTGCGTCAACAAAAGTGGTGGTTCCTCCTGTCCAGCACAACATCAACATTGTCGTTGTCGTTGTCGTAGTTGTTGTTAGACAATAATAACAGCACATAAAAACAACCAAACATTCTTGGGCAGCCGTTGTCGTCGGGTTCGCCGGTCGGACTGTGTGATATCGGGCCGATGCTGGTTGCAGGCTGTAGTTCGTCTATCTTCATCATCAGTTACCTTTAGTACTAGTACTTCAATTACAATATATCTCTTCCAAATTACACTACTAGCTGCTAATAGTGTAGTAAATGTAAATGTAATATCATTTCGATCGGTACAAATATTGTACGACTGAGTAAGTAAGTTATTGATTGTTTGATTTACAATGATTTCGATTTTCTTGTTTTTTCGCTGGACCCTTCAAAAGAAATTAAAAGACACTAAGTAAGTACAGACCAAATCGCCGGTCCGCCGAGGCCACGATTAAAAGCTACTAGCGTTTCACTTCAGCTTTCAACCTTGCTCTTTATGTACAGTACTGTAGTCGCAATGCGATCTAAGTACGTAATCTAAGCTGAGTTCTCATTCAAAATTCAAACAAAGAGATCTAGTAGCTAACAAAAAAGGTCATCAAAACTACCTGTCTATCGCTCATATTTTTGTTATAACTAATACTACAAATAAAAGCAAAGTAAACAACCATAAACAAAATGAGTGGCTTCCTTTCGAAAATCTTTCCAATATCGGTCCCCCTCTCTCGTCCTCTCGTTCCAGACGGTACGACAAGAATTTGTGTAAGTTTTTGTTGTTGTTGTTGTTGTTATCGCGACGAGATCGAGGCTCGTATTTTTTCCTTTCCTCCTCCCTGAAATGATGATATCAAAAAAAGCATCATTCTTCCTCTTCTCACACCGCACATTGGACACCCACATAACATAACATAATATAACATAACATACCATTAACTTAACTGAATTCGAACCCCTTCGAAATCGACCATACATACTTTTTATTATATATATAGGTTTCTGGATTCGGATTTTCACACCATACGGGTCGTGCACGTGCCGTCGCCACAGCGATAGCGGAATCCTATCCAGAGAAGTACGAGACATGGTTTTATTTTGATACACGTGGATTCCGACCAACATTTTTAGTGAATATCAAAGTGGAAATAATTACTAGCGACGATTCGTTATCGAATGAATCCGAAAAAAATCTTATTGATTTAATGTCTAGTCCATTTTGTTGGTTCGAAGAAACAACTACTGATGGTACAAAGAAAATGACACCCATCGGTGGACGAGATTGTTTATGTGATTGGGCAGTAAAAACATTTGATGAAAATGATACCAAGAATGAAACAATTTTATCATTGTGTAAATCAGAACCGGATCGTTCCTGGAAGGAACTGAAATTTGATAATACTACACCAGGAACGACCAAAAGCACCGTGGAATAGAGATATTGAATTACAAAATAATTCCACCACGAAAAATGAATTTCCTGTGTTAAATGTATATGTATAGTTCTCTTGCTGTGAGTGGTTTGTAATTATTTGGTGGCAGTGGCAGTGCAGTCGAAAAGAGAAAGAGAGAGAGAGAGAGAAGGTGACATTCTAAGGACTTGAAAGAGAAAAAACATACAATTAAGAATCAACTTTTATGTGACATATTCAGATTGAAAAAATATATCTATAATTTTATTCATATATTGCAGCAAGCTGCTCTCGTGTACTAAGCTTTATCAAATTCTTCGTTCAGTTAGAACAGCTAAGTCAATTTTTACTTGAACCATATTAACATTGAGCGATCGCATCGCATCGAATACTTCGTATTATTTGAAATCTCGACATCAAATTCCCAAAAAGCGATTACATAATCTCATTCCCGATCAGATTATAAACTGATTTCTCCACCATTAAAAAACGCTACCCCCCCCCCCCCACCCACCCCACTCCAAAACAAAAAAATACGACATTGTTTTATGGTGTGGCAATAATCTTGCTGATAACCTTCCGTATTTTCGTTTTCTCGGTTTCGTTAATACCCTTCGTTGTTAATAATGATGAAAGAGCTTCTATAGTACCTGCCTTCTCAATAATAGTTCTTCTCTGATCATCATCGTGGTGGACGACCTCATTATTATTATCTGTACGCAATAATGCTCCATTCAGTAATTTGAGAACATTTTTTCGAATTTGTTCATTGGTGGGATATTCTTTCAAACTCATGACGCATACCGGTAACAGATTTTCGTAATCAGACGAACATTCATCCAATAGCTTTTTACGACAACATACTGCAAATAAACGAGTTGCACTTTTCAGTAATTTTTCTTCATTCTCACAGTAGCGACGGCCGCCACCTATCCAACTAACATTATTATTCTTTTCATTTTAAATACTTCCAAGCATTTGGAAAGAATATTTTTATCTCTGAAATATTTCTTTGTCACATAATCATTATTATTGATGAGTACAATATTACTTACAGTATCGAATATGGCACGTACAATATCTAATGCAATAGGATGTTCATCAACAACGACTTTATTAAGTTCAGTGATATTCTTCATACCTAAATCAAGTACAGCGAGTGCCAGTTCTTGGCCCAGCAATTCACCACAATGATGTGTGATATTATTAAAACTGGATCCAATTTCACGAAGAATTCTAACTTTATTTTAACATCATTACTCCCACTACTACTTCCGCCGCCGCCGCCGGTAGTAGTAGTATATTTGTGGTGTCCCCCGCAGCTTGAAGCAGAATTCGAATCCCATCACAATCTACCACAGCTGTTGCAATTTTGTAGCAATCTCTTTTATGGTTTCACCAGCATATGTCACCTGAGCAATCACACGGACCACAATTTCTATACATTCCAGACGAATCGTCGTCGTCGTCGTCGGCGCTGCTCCTCCTCCTCCACCGACGACGACATCTTCCATAATAGTAGTCTTCAGAAAGTCGACAATTCGAATAACTCCACCATATAGATAAAAATTCGTCAGGAAATTAGTATCCCTGGTATAGGCCCACTCAAATAATGTATCCAATGCTTCCAGTGATTCGTCACGGGAATAATGAACTCGATCCACCACCTTACAAAGTTCTTCGGATAGTTCGATTGTCGTTGGTAACGTGACCTCTTTTTTATTATTATCGTCATGATCATCATCATCATCCTCATCATCGTCGTCGTCGATATACGGTCCCTTGTTGCTGTTTCGTTTTCCATTATTTATGACGAACCGTCTTGAAGAATCATAATAATCAATTGTAATTCTCCGTCGTCGTTTATTATTATTCGACACAGATTCGGTGGAAGCTTCGTTAAATGTTTCGACGTAACTCCTTGTTGTAGTCTTACCATTTCCTCCTCGGGTGATACTGCTGGCCATTTTTTTTTGTATAAATCTTGTTTTCGAATGCTTTATTTTATAGTAAGTCCATCGAATACACAACAAAAATATTGTTGAACAATACAAGAAATTTAAAAGGCGAAAGCGTGTCAAGAATGAATCACGAACAAGCCCATTAACGGCTAGTAAGTCACCCTGACATTCCGATTTGATAATTGTAGCGCGCAGAGAATGATTCCTTTTTTACAGCTTTAACACTCCTTGAATAATTTTTGAATTCGGTCAAAACACGATTGATTCAATTTTGTCTCTGTGCGCATTTTCCGGTGGAGGAAGTACAGGTAACGTTACCGTTATTTTTTATTTTCCAAAAAATTTAAACCACAGTTCGATCATTCATTTCGTATCGTTCATTTCAACAGCTTTCTATTCATCTTAGCACTACCTTATCATCGCCGAAAAATCACTACCTCGCCATGTCGAAAACAAACGAAAGCTCCCTGAAAAGCTCGGAATCCGTACCTCCTCCTATTTGTGCTATGTGTCTCGAAAATCTTCCTGGTCAAAATGATTACTGTAAAACATCTTGTGGTCACGAGTTCCACCTAAGCTGCATGCTTACGTATACGGCCAAAATAGGAGCCTTGAGATGTGTCGAAGCAACATCGGTTATGTGTCCATTATGCAGAAAGGAACTGCATAATATCCCCCGAGACATCGATCGATGTTTGTCGCGGTTCAGTTCTTTGTCAGGGTTCAGTTTCGATGGAAGTACAGCAGCCGTAGCGGCACCATCATTCCCTTTCGGTGCAAGCACAACAGCCGCACCGGCACCCGCGGTAGCATCTTCAACAACGCCGTCTACTACTATTAATAATTCTCGTGATTTTACAGCAGACGTAGCGCAACTTTCATTCCTTTTCGGTGCAAGCATAACAGCCGCACCGGCACCCGCGGTAGCATCTTCAACAACGATAGGAAACATGGCGGACGACGATCCTTTCACCTTTGTTGAAACTGTTGACGATGCTCTCGAATGTGAATTGAATTTAATTGGATTGGATTGAATTGAATTGAATTGAATCATTTAAGCATTGAGGAGGATGACTAATTTACACAGCCTCATTGGGTTGACCTCTTGACATGTCACTCATGCTAGGAATGCTAAATTGGAATACATTCTTGCCACAAAGGCGGGACTGCCTATCATTATCACATATCCAATAGATGCAGCTCCGTCTACTAGTAGGATGTAGTAGGAATTAATTTTCAAGTTTTACTTCGTCCCCCAATGCGTTTTTGCATACTTAAATATAATACTCAAATTCACATAGTTCTAGTAGTATCATTATCATTTATATTATTCTACAATACTACCGTATCATGCCGTGGAGAAAGTGTTATACCTGTGATTATCATCTTGACTACAAGAATGATACAGAACGATATAGAGTTGATGGGGAATGCAATTATTGTGCTGGTGAAGGAATTTGTCGTGAATGCAAAACGAAGTGTTATGATTGCAACGGTATAGAATGTTGCGACAATTGTTGCCGTGGGTATTTTGATCCTAACATTGGTGTCATATGTGAAGAATGCGTTGGGGATCTAATCTCATGCGAAGGACCGTGCAAGAAAAAACTTTGCAAGGAATGTATCGGACACTGTTTGACACGATGCA
This sequence comes from Fragilariopsis cylindrus CCMP1102, assembly GCA_900095095.1. Taxonomy (NCBI): domain Eukaryota; phylum Bacillariophyta; class Bacillariophyceae; order Bacillariales; family Bacillariaceae; genus Fragilariopsis; species Fragilariopsis cylindrus. The sequence continues at coordinate 49,845 of FMBT01000494.1, forward strand.
AGAATTGTGACGATGACTGCTGTAAGGATTGTGTCGGCAACAACGACTATTCTTTGCAATGTTGCGGGTATAAATTCTGTAAGAATTGTCTAGAGGAACATGTGGATGTGGAATCATTTGATGGAAAAGGTCGATGTGAGTATAATCCGGATTATCTCAAAGAAGAAGACGAGTATGAGAAAAGACTAGAATCACTTCATTTCAAAGAAGGGGATGACGAGTATGAGGAAGAAAGCGTTCAAGAAAAAGTCCAAGATAGAGTGTCGGAAGTGGATTTGACTGCGGGTAACGAGATACGGTGAACAAGGAGGAAGCGTTCTTCAGCGGTATAAACGTGTTCGAAGCTTTCGTGGGTGGTGTCGTTTCTTGTGTTCGTGTTTGCATCGCGTCCTGTATAAAATAGCTTGCTGTTATGGGATTTTGTTCATGAAATTATTATTACTGTAACAAAAGCACAACTACATAGTGATGTTATTAATTCCAATTAGAGTGAGTAAAAAAAGAATATTAATTAAGATTCGATTTCTTTTTGTTTGGTCGACAAGTACATTTTTAATTCTTCTCCTCCCACAACGATCTATGATTGTATCTTTATAAATAATATTCAAGTGATTTTTATGAAAAAGTTGATGTTGATGTGTGTGTGAAAAATGTATCTTTATATGTATATTATAGTGATTTCTATTGTTAGAATATTTCTATGGATTGTGTATGTGTATGTGTAGGACCTCTATGATGATGATGTAGGTCATATGTTACTATGTTTGTTTGTTTGTCTGTTCTGTTCTGTTCTGTTAGTTAGTTTGTTCCTTTATTTATTGGCGACTACTCGTTTTGTTGTTGTTATCGCCACCCCCGTGCAGCGATGCCACCAATCGCTTGGCATAATCTTTATTTTGAATCGTGTTTTGTTTGATCGTCGTTCCCGTATTATTTTTCATCATTGCTGCCACATCCCGTTCAATCAAACTTTCTCTCCAGGTGGTACGTAATTTCGTATTTGCGACACCACCAATACTATATCCTGGAATGATTCGTGCAATACGTGCCGCGATGACCGGTGCGACACCCTGATATAATTGTCTGGTACGATCGAATGTGGCCTGGGATGTAGTCATCCCTTTTAAATTTCGATTGTACATATCTAAACCCAAATATTGGAATGGACCAGCAATGAATTGTGCTAATACCGGTAATCCGATTTGACAGATATTATGTGCACGATCTTTGTCCATCCCCTGATGTTCCACTAACATCGGTGATACAATATCCGGCAATAAGAATGAGGAACCAATGACACTCAAATCTCTCATCATCCATAATGCGTAGGTCGATCTGGGAAAGCTTGCTGCTGTGGAAGAAGAAGAACCAGAAAACATTCGTGCATAGGCACGATCCTTCATCATACTTGTTCCACTATTCACAACTGTTGTACCCACAAATGCACCCAATTTGAACATCCCTAAGTTATTCGTCGTAGTCTGCTTTTGATCACCGACGGAAGATGCGGACGACGATGATGATGATAATGAACTAGATCGATCATTACTATATGTCACATGTTCTTCTAATGTTTTAAATGCATTTGCTGTGGTATAAGTGGCACTATATACCGCCCACATCAGTAAGAACGTTGGTGATTTAATATATTCCACAGGATTTCTTGCCATAGACTTGATAGAATTTATACCGGATTTTATTATGGTATTCGATCCAGCTGCGGATTCGACAATTGCCTTATCCACCACCGTTAAAAATGGACTCACACAAAATGTCACACCAGTGGCAACCATTGCATCACCAATAAGTTTAGATCCTAAATGTGTGGATGCAGCTGTTACTGTTGAAATTGAAACTGTTGTTTGTTTCTGTTTTGGTCTTAATCGTTTCTTGATTTTGATATCAGTATCGGAAGAAGGAGCAAGTACGGATATCCTTCTGGGTAGTTCCGATGTTGTGGTAGATGAGAATAATTTATTATTCGTCCAATTTGGTATTATGTCAATGATATTGACTGGATGATGAACTACGGACGTTGCCAACAACGCATTATTATTTGATGTTATTGACGACGTTGATGTCGTTGTTGAAGTTGCTGTTGATGAAGTCATGATATACAGTACAGTAGTATTTGGGATGTTTGTTTGTTTATGTTTGTTTGTTTGTTGTTATTACCAGTAAAGAACCTAAGGTGAGAACAGGAAAAAAACTAAATTGTGAGGACAAATTCTTGAATTCTCATGTGTTTTTTCCTTCTTTCCCTTAGCATGTCTTCGGGGGGAGGAAGTAAAAGCGAGTTTTCAACATGGCGAATGACGACGACGGTTCGGAGTCGTTCATTCGTATCATTGTCTGCGCTGTCATTTTGGACAAACTACTAGTAGATTTCTTGCACGTTCGTGGAAATGCAAACCACATACTGGTCGCACACGATGCGCATCAACTTCAAAAAGGCGCAGGACGTGAATTTTGGAGGAAATAACTCGAAGTGAAAAGCTCGTGAGAGGTTTGGTTACTTCTGATTGGCTCATTCTTGAGGAGAAATGGCGATGTGGTTTGCAAAATTCTTTCACTTTATGGTAGATTCCTGCATGCTTTTTTTGGCGCCGCAGCTAGCGATGATTGAGTTGTCCCGAATGACAAATCCATACGATTAAACTCGACATAAACGTGCTTTTGTCGTGTAAGCAGTTCCAGTAAGTTAGAGGAGCATTATTTGTCCGTGAGGTTTTTTGTACCCTGCTTGTGCGTATCTGTGACTACTTTTGAACGGAATAGCGAATGATGGAATCTTGATATCAGAAAATCTCGGTTTGTGATCATGCCCAAATTTTTACTAGTATTTGTTTAGTCTAGTATATAACAACAACTTTAGCATCAAGTGTATACACCTAAAGGGTCATTTTTTTTGAAAAATAAACTATGAAGTTTACAATTGACCTATTTTATGGAGAACTGTTATATTCCTTAGTCTCTTAAGCCTACTGGTATCTCACAATGTAGGCTCACACACAGCACACATTTTAGGGATTTAACAGGATTCCTGTTATGGCTCGCCACAGCGAGCCACTTTTTGGGGTCAATTTTTTGTAGGGGCATATTTCCCTCAAAAAATGGACTTACACCCCCTATTGAGACACAGTACATCTCCGTTCAAAGACACGTGCTTTCTTATTAAGTTAAAATAACTCCCAGTGGCTAAGTATGGGGTCTTACTACTCCGGCAGCTGCAGTCCTAAATAAAATTCGGAAGAGCATGTGTTCAAATATAGAGAGTCGAAAAACGTGCCGCGCAACCCTCTTTTTGTTCAATATTATTATGTGACTCACACCCAAGATTCAAAATTTGAAAAATTATTCAACTCACACGAAAAAGAGGCAATCAACGCATGGAAAATATGGATGAAATGGTCAGTCTTGTAAACTTTTGAGAAAATAACTAGCAAAATTTACTAACAAATCCTTTTTTTCAACTAAATATTTCAAATTTTCATACTAACTAACTACTAGCTTCAAATATTTTAGTCACTAGCTGTTTTCGTAACTTTACCACGCATTTTGGTTGATTTTCTTCACTTTACAATTCCATTAGAAATATAATCAAAATATTTGGAGTAAAATGGCAATAAAATGCCTCCTAGAAGACGCCCAATCAGTGTCGAATGGGCCAAATCATTAGTAGGACTGTCTATGAAGGTCCCTGATTACTGGTGGGATGGTTGCAAAGGCTATAAGCTAAATGATGGTGTTATTGATTCATATTGTGAAATCAGTCAACGCTGGAATTTATTATTAGATACTAAAGAAGATGATGCTCTCTACCTCATGGCATATGAGGCTATCTATAAGTATGCAGACTTTGATTCCTCCACTTACAACGAGTTCCAACTAACACAACAACTTATTCGAGATGGTGATGATGAAATAGAAACAGAAACAAAAAAATATTATAGAACAGAAGCTGAGGAATGGGATGAAATTGTTATTGATGATGTTGATGATAGTGGTGGACGTCCAATCGAGCCGCTTGAATGGGAAGGAGATGAAGAGTTCACTATTAAGATAACCGATGAAGAGGTGGAGATGTTAATGGATGAAAGGAAAGAGATCAGGTTTGAGAAGGTATTTCAATGGTGTTGTCCTAGGTTTGGTGATGATGATGATCAAACTCTGTTTGAATTTCAAGCTGCTAGGATGCGAAACTATATGAGGAAGCGAGTTCTTGAAAATGGTTACAAGCCAAGGTACTATACAGGAGATAAAGTAATAACTGGAGACCATGTGGCTCGATTCTATGGAGCTTGTTTGTGTAGAATGATCCATGGAGGTCGATCGATTGATCAGATATTTTCAACAAGAGAGATAATGGATGCTGTTCCATCGATTAGAGAAGCAATGACTAAAGCTTGTTTGGAGGATCTTACTTCATGCTTGCACTACAGTGACGATTGGGATCCAGAGTGTGGTAGTGATTGGGATGACATATATGATGATCCAAAAGTTGTTGCACCACCAGGCACTGCAAAGCATCGATTGAAACATGGTCTATTGGAAGATGGGTATTATAATAAGGTATGTACTGTATATGTTGTTGTTGTTGTTGTTTCGAATTGATTACTAACCTACCTTCCTTCTTCTTCTTCTTCTTCTTTCAAGAGGTGGCAAGCTATTGTCAACTTTGGCAAGTGAATTACTACAGATGAGAGTAGAGTTGGAGGCTGGTATCATAGTTGTATGACAATTGGACCTGAACCAAAACCGATTCGAACTGGAGCTACTATTCATACTGTCTGTATCACTACAGGTCCTCTCAGTACATACAAGTTGTTTGCTAGGGTCTATGGTGGTCAATTCGATGAAGATATTAAAGAGGTCAATGATTATGGGAAATACAAGATGATCTCTCTCTATGACCTTATGCTTGATCCTTACAAGCATAAGGGTCATTGTGTTGTCATGGATTCTGCTTACATGAGTGATGCCATGTGTCAAGTTGGAAGAGAAGAATGGAAAATCAACATGGTTGGTACTTGTCAAACCAATCGGACTGGTGCTGGTAGTCTTGGTAAGGCGACTGTGGCAGCAAGAGGTATTAAAGTGGGTAATGGTACTGATGGTGCTAATGATACAGCAAACATACTTTTGAACATAGGAAAAGTAGTACTACAAGAAATTCAGATAAAAATAGTGTTATGATACGTATTTTAATTATAGGTAGTAAAGGATATATATATGTATGTATTTGTTTGACATTTTTATTCTAATTGCAATTAAAACTAGGTTGAAATAAAGCCGCACCTCGCACCTGTATTGCTAATTGTTACGGGCCCAGAGGGACTGTGATTTCAGTTTAACTGGTTTTTAGTAGTTGCAACGGAGAATAGTTTTAGTATTATTGGTGCAATCACTGTCAGAGAATAAGTGTCGACTGTTGTTTGGTTTGTTTTCTTTTTTTCTTTTGATGTTCCTATAATAAACAACAAGAAGACATACACACTAGGTAGTAGTTCTAACTAGATCTTTTCATTCATACAAGCTTCCATCTCTGCTTCAGTAACAGTCTCGAGTTTCTTTCCTTCTACCAGGTATAAATTTTTACTCATATTTCGACTGTGAAATTCAAGTAACCATTATTTGCTCGGTAGTTGCTTTGCTTGCAGGAGATGTATCCAGCTTAGGTGTGAGCAAAAGTGGAAAACCCTATTTTGGGACCTAAATGGCCCATTTTTGGTTAATGCGGCCTCCATAGAAACCTAAGAATTATGTGGACCTTGTAGGTATAGATATAATGGATGCTAGTATACCTGACCCATCTGGTGTTGTCCTCTGCAACCCTTTCAAATGAGATTTTTTGTGTCCATTTCTGATCAATAATCATCCTGTTGTTTTTGTGCCTTCCACAACAGTGAAATGAATTTCATTCTGCAATTACTCTATGTGGCTGCTAGTGCACCCTGCCCATCTGGGGCCGTCATCCACACTAATACTCATAAAATAAACTAACCCACCTAAAGCCCCCGTTAATAGGGCCTCTGGTTCACTTGGCACACCTCGTGCAATTTTTTTTTGTGGATTTTAGCTAATATAGGGTAAAAATCAGATTTTGGCCTTGGCAAAGAAGGTAAACCCCTGTTCACCCATGTCGTCTGGCAGGCATATAAAGATTAAGCATATAATGGGTTATATAAATTTTCTCCAGAAAAAGTCCTTCTAGCAAAAATAATAGCTGCAAGAAATTAACAAGTAACATTGTGCGTTAGAGGCTAGTCATTGTACATGAATGTGTGCATGAACTGAAGGAGCGCCAACAGCACATTTTTGAACCATTATTTATTATACACATGGTAAGGTAGAGGAAGTCTCCCTGACCAAAAAGAAGCACTTTCTTGGAAGTTCTACCCTGCTTTGTGTCCTGAACAAGATATCTCATAAAAAGATGCTGTGTGCTGTGTGTGAGCCTACATTGTGAGATACCAGTAGGCTTACAAGACAAACAGATATAACAATTTTCCATCCAATAGGTCAATTGTAAACTTCACAGTTTATTTTTCCAAAAAAAATGAGGTTTTAGGTGTACTATATATTTGATGCTAAAGTTATTATCACATACTGTACTACTAGTCCGCTAACCACAAATACTTGTAAATTTTTTTGCATGATTTAGTTTCTATATTAATAAGGCACTGCGCAGGACACAATACACCTACCCAGTCACGAATCACGTTTTTGATGCTCACGGTACAGTAAGAGAAAATTTGAACTTCTTTCTTCTTTTTTTTGCAAAAAAAAACACGCTAGCTAAAGTAGGTGTTAACGAATCCCGTATAATATCGATCAGGGACTCAATTGCTAACAAAAGGATCTTCATTCATTCGATGAATGTCGATTCGATTCGATTCTTCGATTTCGATTATTGTTGTTCTGTGGCATGAAGTTTCGATTCCTTCCTTCATTCAACGAGCCAAGGATTGTCTAGGGAAACCAATGGCGATGCGGCCTAAGGCCCTCATCATGCAGAACGGGCCATCGCCCTCATCAGATCAATCAATCCCTCATCATCACACAAACGCATTCAAGAAGGCAGTCCTGCTAGGACACCGTACATCGAATAAACTCCCCCCCCCCCCCCCCCCCCACCACCACCACCATTCGATCAGGAAGATTCTAATACAAATTCAAATACAACATGTCCGGATCAGATTTAGCACCGTTCGTTGGTGCTGTCCTTACAGACAGGTTAATAGATGAAATTGGTGTATTACAATCTAGACTAACAGAATCTGAAAATAAAACGATTATCTGTACAGATTACAGGTAAGAATGGTACACCTATTTACTATGAAGAATCATTCAGAAATGCTAAACAATATGATGATGATGATGGTGGTGATTACCAGCGTATATTTTTATCCTTCGATGATGGTAATGGCGATAATCCTATTACTGATGGTTTCCCATTAAGTTCATTAGATGAAATTGAAATACGATTGGGTGGAGTCCGAATACAACGATTCAATATAGATGATCTAACTATTCATTTCCGATATGATGCTTATGATGACGACAATCATCAAATGGAATGTATAACATTAAAACATATTCATCCCCGTCCTAATGGCAACGGCGGTCCAATCACTGGTGTGCGTGGAATATATGGACCGCTGCCATTGGGATGGCGACAGGGACAGGCAGTTGGTGACAATCCATTTTTAGCTGACTTAGGATGGGGACAGGAACTTGCAGTTGAAATTGAAGGTTCGTGAACTTTGCAGGTCGTGAAATGTTACTGACAGACTTCTTTAAACTAGTTGCTGATGAAAACAATGGTCTGACACCTCAAACTTTAATGGTAATTTCTGAATTAATATTTGATAAAAAAGATATAATTGGTATTATGTCTTTAATAAATGAGGAAACACCCCATCATGATGTACGTGTATAATATGTGTGTGTGTAAATAACAAAGAAGTGAATGGGCGGGGATTGGGAGAATGATAATATTGTAACTTTCTTATTTGTAAAAAGAAATTTCGGGGAAGAAAGTTACTGTAATTATAATATTAATCATAGAAGAAAAAAATGAGAAAGGAATCGTACCATATTGAATATTAAAGCTCTAAAATAGATCGATTTTAAATTTCACATCATTTTTCTGTAGATCTGGTGTATTTATTATCGCGAGTGTACTCGTATGTTTCTAAAAAGTGAATTTGTTAACGCGAGTAAGTTAGACTTCCACACCAACACTTATTTATATAAACTCACTCTGCAGCAGATTATTACAAAAAGATACTGAAACAGAGCATGCATCATAGAGGAGTCGTAAAGGGTATTTCAAAAAATTCTAACCCGAATCCTTCATACAAAGTGACGCATTTGTATGTTCTCCCTAAGGAAGTGAGTGAACAACCCTTATCATATTTATAGTAAGCAAGATTAATAGCATCTGTTTCACCTATTGTTTGTGAAACAAACGTATCAATAACTATTAATTTGTTGCCACGATAAGACAATGGGAAGACGATCATCAACCAAGGGATCAGCGAACAAGGAGATTGATTCTTCGATCTCGCACAGGATTGTTCCTACGTAAGTTACCAGAAGTTAGCTGCAGTTGACAGCATATTGTTGCATATTAATATGACGTATGTTGCGCATGCGCTACCTGTACTACTGCCGCAGCAGTATACGAGACGATTGACCATGTACTTCCTTGTTCTATCTTTAAATATTAATTTGGACTTCAGTAGCTTATTGTATACAATACTACTGTAGTACAGCAGAATGCATGCATGTGATTATATCAGAGGATCGAGGAAAGAAGCTGCATGTCACATGGCATACACATGCATGCATGCATGCATGCATCTGGTTTTTCAATTACAATGCTTGTTACGTGATGTGATGTGATGTGGTGCGGTGCGGTGCGATTTCCTTAAAAGTGAACTATGGATTCTTCATTTATTCACATTCATCCTATCTTTACTCCCTTCCTCTATTCTTCTTTTCGTATCTTTTTTCATTCGATTCTTTTCAAATGGCACCAGCTGTTGGCGTGTGATTATTCCTCTTGGCTTGGCACTTATTTTTATTGTCCATCTTTCCAGGAACATTTATATTGACAGTTCCAACTTGAAGAATCAATACCTACCTAATGATGCTTCCGAATCATCATCAAGCGAATTGGGGAGCAGCAAATCATCATCAGAGGAGACAGTCACACTGCTGAAACGATGGAACAAATACATGCGCACCTATCGTTATATTGCTGCTTCTCCTCGCTTTGATTATCCTTATTGGATGTATCCCACTAAAGAATGTGGAAGTGGTCCTGGTTTTGAGAACTTTTTCAAACTACCCCTCCAGGTTCGGTCCAGGTTAGGCGAAGATAGTTTTATTTATAAAACTTTCTTCCAGGAAAAAAATATTACGAGTGACGATGGAACCTACATTGAGCTCGGTGCCTACGACGGCAGCACGGAATCCAATACGCACTTTTTTGACAAGTGTCTAGGTTGGAAGGGTTTGTTGATTGAAGGGAATCCCAAAAATTACAACAAAGTCATCGCCAACCGACCATTTGCTAATAAAATGAGCTTTGCACCTAGTTGCAGTGCCGAGTATGAGAGAGTGAATCACACCGTGCCGTTTTACCGGTATCCCATGACCAATGTTGGAATGGCAGACACTGCCAAAACCTACCAAGGGAAACCAACCGTGAATGTACCATGTGGTCCACTACATCCGGTGCTGGAGGATGTTTTTCAAGAGAAACCCATTTTATTCTTCAGTCTTGACGTGGAGGGAGCGGAGAAAATGGTACTAGATACAATCGATTTTAAAAGGGTTCTCATTTATGTGCTGATGATTGAAATCAAAAACAATGACTGTAAAAATGACTCCTGTCTTGTTCGACAGCAGGTTAGGGCTCATATGGAGAAAGAAGGGTACAAACGATACGAGGGTTTGGTGGAAGCATCCGATATTTACGTCCATCCAGAGAGTCCGTATCAGATCCCATAATACAATTCGAGAAATCAATACTACACCGATAACAATAACAATGAAAATAATAGCAACATTAATAAAACTACTGATACTAATAATTGAGGGAGCATTGCATACATGCCGAGTTTATTCGCTGCCACTACAAACGAACCAATGAACGAACGGCGTATAGAGACATACACATGGCATTGATGGAGATACGGTTGTTTGTTGCTTCCTACTGTATGTTAGCTAATCAATTCTCATTCCTCATCTATTTTGATATTGTGCGTACGTAAGCAAATGATAACTAAAATGAAATAAGGCACATATCGGGTGGATAGTAAAGACAGCATAGTAACGATCCAACAGAAACGTGCTTATGGCTACGTTTTTCGATCGAGCAATGGTAGAAAGTAGCGTACGATCGTCACTTGGATCGAAAACTTTATACTTGAAGTACTGTATGTACATACATGGGTACTACTTCATTCAGTATTACTCACTTTAGACCGAGTTAACACTGTCTTCTCTTTGTAGTTGAAACATGCTAAAAAGAATAATGTGCAAGTTGTGTTATGATATGTCATACTGTAGATGGTAATACCAATAGTATAGAAAAAAAACTAGTTTCAGTATCGATCATGCACGTCAGTTTGAATGAAATTATATTACAATTTTTGAAAATTCCCTTCCATTAAATTTTAAATGAACTAATGAATCATTAATAATATACGTATTTACAGATTCAATCGTTCCGACGAGGCCAAATCTAGAGCATCTAAATCAGCAGACATCATCGCCGAAGACATAAACGACTTATCCATGAATGATCTATCGTCTGGCATTTGAGATGTAGGATAATTTAAACCTGCCGCTGCTAACCATTGTGTTGACGACGCATTGGACTGCACGTCCATTAACGATCCAATCGACATCGCACTCGAATTACGAGCCCCTATCCGACTACCACCACCACCACTTGAATTTTTTAAGGCTGTTTCGGCGGCAAGGAGATCCTCCTCACCTTCCATAATTGATTTCCAATTATCCCCCTCAACAACACAGTTCATATCCGGGAAGCTATTTGACCGAGTTAAAGAGCCACCGAAACTTTTGATTGATCCACTTAATCCTGATCCACTCATCGCCATCGGATCGTACTGCTGCTGCTGCTGCTTATTAGTATTATAATTATTGATACTTGTAGTTCCTCTTAAACTGTTTAGTCTTAGACTATTAGTTAGAGAGAAATTTGACTTTAACGACATATTCATCATACTCGAGTCACCAATTCCACTTCCCAACATACCTGAGGAAGGCTCACTGATACCAGAGATTGAACTAACAGTGTTGTCATCATAATTCAATATTTTTTGACCTTCCGGATCGTGAAATCCTCGACCAAAGGCAACATCATCTGGATTTACTTCTTTTCTGCTGGATCGACCAGACGGTCTACTACCGTATCCATATGGTGGTGCGTATTGCTGATTAGTAGTTGTTGAACCGGTCTGTGACAATGCCTCCATCGCCTTTCTTGAAGCAGACGCGACCTTGTTGGAAACAGATTGTGCTCCTGCAAACATTTGATTTGGGAAAGAAGATGATGGATGATTCGCTTGAGAGGATGGAACTTGAATAGGAATGTTACGAGTTGCAAATCCTTGTTGCTGTTGTTGTTGATGCTGTTGTTGTTGATGTTGTTGATGATGTTGATGCTGCTGTTGATTCTGCTGTTGTGAAGGCTGCTGCTGTTGTTGAAGGTGTTGCTGTTGCGCGGGATGCGACATTGCATAATTAATATTATTGTTGATGTTAATATTGTTGTTTCCCCCTTGAGGCATGAACGGTGGAGGCATGGATATTTGAGCCTGATAATCTGGATGAGGCTTTTGCTGCATATTATTATTACTATTATTATTATTATTCCCCTCTTGTCCCTGCGGCCAGACTGCTTGTAGATTCTGTTGTGGTCCAGTAATGGTATTCTCACGACGAGATCCACGAGGCGACAGTGATTTGCTTTTCGTTGTGTCACCTTTCTTCTTATTCATCGGAATCATCGAATCGTCGAATGAATCATAAGATCCGGTTGTCCCACCAATCTCCGGTCGAATATCTGGAGCATCCTCCCGAAGTGCTTGACCCGTCTTCTTGATCGCCTTTGCGTCACCAATATCAAACCATAATTCGGTACCTTTGTCTTCCTTCAAGAATCGTCCCGGTGGGTCCATCGTACGAATATCATTGACGATGCCAGCTGCGATATGAGCTTTTTCTAGTTTCTTGGTGGAGGGAGCTAAATATTCTTTCTTCTTCGAGTGAATAGTATCTCTAAATTGCACATTTCCAGCGTGGCTGTTGATGCGTCCACCACGACCACACAGAACATCATTCTCATTGGGATCAGCGATGGGTCCAATCCCACGCGGTGGCACATTCAAGACCGGTCGAGGTTGTGCTGTTGATTTTCTCCCCGATGCTGCGTTGTTGTCCTCCATTGTAGCAGTAGCAGGAGGACTGCTGTTGCTGTTACCGTTGCTGTGATTGTTATTCCAGAGAGATTCGACGACAACAGCTGCGGCCTGTCGTCTCTGACGTTTACGGTTATACTGTTGATAAGAAATACAGGAATCCAATTGGTTAGTAACATCATCGTAAGGATGATCAAACGTGAATTGTTGATCGAATGGATAAGGACGACGCATTTTTCTTTCGTAAACGATATTTTTTGTTGTAAGTGATCGAAAAGTGAAGTGAAGTGATAGCTTTGAATGAACAATGAATTGTTTTTTCTTTGAACGCGAATTATTATTTGTGCTTGTAAGTTGTGTTATAATTATTTTTGTGAGACCGGTATGAGAATCATTTCGAGAACTGCATCCGATTACCGGTATGCAATGTTGTCTCTCTTTGACACTTTAAGTTAGTACAGGTGTAGACTGCATAAAGAGCTACGTGGAATTCCAATCTTGCGCTCAACCAATCGTGCATGTTTTATTACACGCCATGTGACTGAAACCCTTCACAAACACAAATCCTGAACTTTAATCATAATTGCAATCAACTCGACTCATTCGACTATAACTAAAGGAATGCGGTACCATTTGACGAAAAAAACGAAAATCATGTGCGCTCACGAATGAAAGTCATAAGAACGTCGTGTATGTTTTATGCCATTTTACCTACCATTTTGATGCAAGCCTACTCCTACCTCAATATCGGAATTACAAGAGAAAGACAATAGTGTTATTGTCGATGCCTTTGTCGAATGACTCCGTTGTTTGTGTTTGTGTCGGGCGGAGTGTTTCGAATTACTTGTTGGACGCAATATAATGATGTCAATTGTACTTGTACGTTAAACGGTATGTGAGTTAGATTCGCTCGCTTCTTTGATACTCCTTGAATTATGTCATGCGTGAAAGGCAAAAAAGAGGAGGAATATGTAGTACAGCTGTAGTAGGTTAGTACACTAAAAAGCTATTTTGAACGCCACGCAGCCAGCATCCGGGTTTCCTTCTTTTTTTTCAACGCCAATTAGCGCGGTTCAACCAAAAAAAGAAAATTCTTTCACACAAAATTTAATCTCACTTCTTTGAGATGACATGTTTTGGAGTTTTGAGGAGACGACCACACAAAATTGAGCGATGGGAGACGCTAGCACGTACGTGGGTCCGTAAAAAAGACATATGTCTACTCTCTAGAGTTCAGTGAGTGTGGTACTCGAACGAAAATCTAAAAAAGGAGTTGTTAGTGTATTTTTAATGTATGGGAAGGTAATTAATTCTTTTACCTCTCTTTACACTTTAAAACCTATCCTTTACTTCTTCATAAAATCTACTTGACGAGAACAATAATCAAAGTACCAAACAAATATTGAAAATGACACATTCACATCATTCGAAACACCACCAACAACAACAAAGAAAACGATGGCGACAATCCAAACACGATGGTGATGAATGCTACTTTCCTTCACACCCTGCAGAGCTGTATCCGACGGTGTCATCTGCTATAGTACCTACAGCAGCAAACAAATGGATGGACCCACCTCCTCCTCATTCCATGATGACCAACAGTCCACCACCGCCGCCACTACAACCACAACATTCAAGAGTAGAGTATTGTCCCACTTATCATCAGTATCCATCTTCTTCTCAACCACCACCCAAAACGCCTCCGTTTCGAAGACGGAACACAGGAGATTCACAACCAATTTCTCCACCGAATCCACTTCGATTGGCGACTACAATAATGTGGATCGCGGTCTACCAAAACCGGTATCATCATTCTCATCATCATCCTCGTATTTTGTACGAGGATCATTACTATCATCATCATCACCACCACCACCATTACATGCCATTCGTATCGGACCACCTGAAATGCAGGTATACAAGATAAAACTTCCCAACATTCTCATCGATGGACTATCACACATTATTGATCGATCCGAACAATGGGTTCAGAATTTACCAGACGGTTGGAGGACCGAACTGTACTCATTGACGAAATGTGACATAGCCTGTAAGATATACCAGGCCTATACGAATACGTCAAACCTATATCTAAATACATATCTTATACCATGAAGGTTTTATATGGATGTCGTGATGTAACGTGGACAAAAATCAACCTCACATTCTGAAATACTCGGCAGAGCTGGCTACACAGGAGGTAAGTAGAAGACTGTCATATTACTACTATTCTTATTATCTGTGATTTGTTGTGTTGCTGTTGACTGTTGACTGTTGTTGTTGTTGTTGTTGTTGCTTCTCCCATTTACCAATGAACGAATCGTTCGCGTCTCTCTCTCTATCTTTGGTGATGATAACTGTAGTATCGAACAAGTCATGTATCAACTTGATATATGACTTAGTTGGTACTGCATTTATCATTGTCTGTGGGTAGGACTACATGTAATGATAAGTCGAGACGAGTTCTATCATAACAAAGCCGACTATGTATTTTCCTCTTTTTGATATCGAATCGTTCGAGGTTTCTCACATCTATATTACATTCTACATATTTTTTTTCTACAGTGGAATTGCATCACGATCGATGCGATATCACGGCCAATCTCGCACTTTCGAGGAGTGATACGTACGTAGGCGGTGGTACCACCATCGCTGCAATCGGTCAAGTTGTCCGGTTGGAATTAGGGGAGGTTTATTGCATCCTGGATCCATGGTGCACGGTGGAAATCCGATCACAGCTGGTACCCGTTATCTCATGGTCACTTTTGCCGATCTCAAGAGATAGGGAAAAAGAAAAATGGAAAAAATGCAAGCACGTGTTGCTGATATCACCCAGCGACTTGGTGTGAAGGGGTTTTCTAGACAATTGAGTAATTGCTCGTGTCAAGAATGTTTTTAGGGGGGTTGTCCTTTTGATACAGCGCTCTATTTATATGGACTCTCAAGGTCAGTAAGATATATACTATCAAAGTCGTGTTCTCATCTAGGTATTGATGGTAGATTCTAAATAGTAAGATTTGTTTTGGAATACATATTACGATTATTGTTATTTTAAATATATTGACACTAGATAGCAATCAATGCAGTGAATAGATATTGTATACTCAACTGTTTGCTTAGCCTGATGTTGAAAATTCGTAGTGGCAACCTTGAATGATATAGTATAGAACTCGTGTTCGTATAACTAACAAAGTAAAATGATTAACAAAATAATGACCTATTGTAGAATGTTTTTGTCGAAGTCATCTACTAGACGATCGTTACCATCGCCGTCATTATACTTTTCTTCGTTGTTGTCCTCTCCATCTTGTTCGTTGTTGTTACAGGTACTACTATGTGTCCTACTTACAATCGTCGTCGGTAGATCCTTCATCGAATCGTAGTCATCTAATTTTGCACGTATCTGTACAGCAGCTGCATCGTCTCCCAACCTCTTCGCTATTTGCGATATTAGCGATGAATCACTAGTGTTAGTCCCGTGATATATGTACGCACTGCAAAAACAAAGAAAATCAACACGTCCTAGCCCAAGCATCCATGGACGCAAATGAATAGATTGACTTGCTAGAAAAGCACTGTGCTGCACTCATGGCAAAACAACCACCCCCAGCACCACTACAAGACACTGCAGCAGACCAACTACAACAAATCAAAGTACTAACTGACAAGATCAACAAACTTGAAAGTAACAGTGGAGGAAACAGTGGAGGTGTTCGCAACGGTGGCAGAGGAGGTTACAGATCCTTAGGAAGCAACAGCTTCCCTAAAAACAATGGCAATGGCACTAGGGAACAGACATGCAGAAGATGGGACAATGACAACTACTGTGTGTTGGACGTGTGGATATGACAGTAACGTTACATCAAGGATGCGCATTAAAATATTTAATCATGCGCGAATTTTAATTCCAGACCAGTCAATATTTATCATGCCCAAGTTCAATACTCCCTTTATCAAATACGTGTATCAAAGAAAGAACACACATTATTTTAATTAGCTCTTTTGTGACTGGTAATTTCAGGAAACGGTTATCGTAACGGTTTAGGCGTGCTTACACATTCACACTTAAAAAATCCGATAGTACCACTTCGCGCGATGACCCGTCATACATTCGTTTCAAAATGTGAGCGAACTTTGACCGTGAGTAACTTTCGGGCTATTACTATGTCCAAGGCACTCAACCGTTAATTTCTATCCGATACAGTATATCGCCAATTGATAGTAATTTCACACCAATCAAAAACATCCGAGTCAACGTGACCGTTTACTGTTTCGCTATCTATCGCTGAACGTTCACTTTTCTTTCCCTCGCCTTTGGTTCTTAATCATTTGTTGTTCACAAGAGACAAAGTTTTACTTCTACTCATCAATCCAGTCGATCCATTTGTTGATCTCACAAATCCTAAATCAAAGACATTCGAAAAGTAAAAGGAAAATAACAAATCATGCTGGGAGAAAGTAATGCGTCTTCCTCGAAGAAGGGAGCCTTCATGTGGTTCAAGGAGATATATTCGACATGTTTGTTAATTTTCTGCTCCATCATTGTACTCACTGTCATCTTTGAAGAGAATACCACGTTATCTCAGTTTAGTTCCTGGGCTGCATTTTTCGTATTTTGGATTGCACTTTATTGGTTATCGATGGTAGAAGGTGGACAGGTATGTACTAGTACTTCAAAGTATTCATTTATGTTGTTCTCATATTAAAAGTTTGTATTGGTTCCTTGTCGTCGTCGTCGTCGTCGTCGTCGTCTTTTTTTTGTGATCGAATCGATTAGGGTCGAATGGATCTATACAATTAATTAATATATCGTCACTCATCCAAAATCAATTCTCCTCCTCCTTCTATTATATTTGCAGGCATCTCTTGTCGGTCTCCCTCCAGTGGATATGGAACTATACCATGAATCTCATCCCACCACACACAAAATCATGAAGGTCATCAAAAGAGGTGATAGTATTGATCGTTACCTAATGGGTCGTCAGTTTATGGTATTGGCACTGGTCTTTGTGGAGAACTTGTGTGCACATGCGAAAGATCCAACGATGCCGATTCTTGGCATGCCCCTCGTCATTAACACGATCTTTTTAAATACTGGATTGGCCGTCTTTTTCATGACTGCCATGATTGGAAAAATTTCAGCACAAGTGAATGCATCACGTTGTATGCTGGACTACGTCAATAACTACTTTGCCTACTTTACGATGCAAGTGGCACGGTTGATTGAGGTTTCAGGTTTATTACATTGCTGCTACCCGTAAGTTAGTTTATGACAACGAAAAATCGCAACCAATGACAAACTAGCGGCTTTATTATTTCTTCTTTAAGTTCTCCTACTTGGTCTCTTGCTTTTGTGTCCTCACTCACACGTATCGGTTTTCTTCTTTGTGGTATGTTTATACTTTTATCAATTAATTATTCTTATTCAGAGTTCAAATGTTCTTTGCTTGGGCTGCCGGTCAACCATTGGTGTCGAAGGAGGCTCCACGTACTATCGTCCAGAATATCTTTTTCTGGGGGCGTGTACTTCTTTCTTCTGCCATTCTTTTCTTCGCTTTTGCCGTTACCATTTCGGCTCTTTTGAACGGACAGACTACCATGTGGGAGGGTGTCCCTGCGTGGGTTACTCTCGTCCTCTTTTTCCTTTTCATGGCCGTTGTTGGTATGCTCGAGGGTATGCAAATTGCGTTCTTTGCCGTTGCTAGAATGGCTGAGGAGGAACGATCCAAGTCGTCTTGGGCCAAGAAGACTTGCAATCTTCTTTTCGAAGGTGATGGCCGTAACCTAGCCGGGTTTATGATTGGCCGTCAAATGTGTGTCACACTATGCTTCTTCATCATTGCTCGTGTCACCACCGTCAAGCTTCATGATGGTGATGAAAACATCTTTGGTGTCAGTGATTTCACTCAGACATTTTTTGAAACTGGTTTACTTGGAGCACTTATTACAACAATCTGTGCCTCGATCGCATGGCAGCTTATTGCGTCTGCATTCCCTATGGCCTTTTTATCAACTCCTGTCACGTACATCCTTCTTCGGTTCTGCCTCGGACTTGAATGGACCGGTCTCTGTCAAGGTTCTTGGGTGGTTGCACGCATCCACAGAAAGATTGTTAAATTTAAACGCGACGAAGTTTATATTGGAACTGCCGAAGAGCGTAAAGCTAAAAGTCAAGCAAATCCTATGAGTTTCGACCAAGATGAGTCGGCAAGAGTCGTAGCAGGACATTTGTTTCCTGGTCCTGCCTGTCTTCCTCTTACTTTTACAGGAGTCAGACGCACTATTTCGGAGATCGAGGATTTAGAGAATGACCTCAAAACTCAGCAGAATGACATCGAAAACCGTCTGATTCATCTTGAAGAGCAGAAGCAGAAAGTGCTCGCGAAGTCCGCCGGAGCCCTAGATGGTATTGAAGAAAAACAATCCGGAGATATTGAAAACATTAAAGACACTGACTCTGGCGAGAATTCTGATTAATGAGGTTTTAATTGTTTCCATTTGTTGTTCTTGACTATTTATAATACATAGCTATTCATTAATTAATTATTCTCTAACTTTAGCGTTTACATTATAATATATACCTACTACACGTTTACATACATAAATAAGTTTAGCTACTAGTAGCCCAGCTCGTATTAACATGATAGTGTGATGACATAGTGAAAGTTTTGTGAGAGGGGAATCGAATGAATGAATCAATCCATTACATTTTGGCCCAGTAAGTAATCTTTTATGGGTGAATTATTCTCAAGTAGGTAAAGCATTTTTAGATCTAACGGATTTGGCTACGTACAGGCTACCGGTATGGATAGAGGGATTTTTTGTGCTAGCAAAACACCATGTTAATTTTCCAATCCAAGGAAAAGAAGATAAAAGCACTTGTACCTAGCTAGTGCAGTAGCTAAAGTTAGCCTATCAACACCTCTAGAAGAAGTATTGAGCCAACACATTTTGAACCAATTAAAAGTTACTGATATTTTTGGAAAACACATCAAACATACCCATTGGTAATGGATCCCCTTTCAATGCTCTAATAATAGAAAAGACTGGACTGTTCATCAATATAACAATAATAGAATACTCTACTACTACTTTATATACTATTCTGCTCTTCTATCTGTATTTCGCCTCTCTCATGCACCTCCTCTTATCTTGTGATGTTTCAAAATTCAACTCCATATTCATTGCACCTCCACGCACAGCAACCCCCCCCCCCCCGACCAAATTAGACCACACCTCTTTCTCTCTATCAACAATACAGATATCTTTGGTCAACACCTCACTTCAATCAATCAATTGGTTGGACAAGTAGGGTAGGTGCACGTTGTTTTAAATAATGCAATTTTTGGCTGGTGTGTTTTTTGCTATGGTGGTTTTAGCACCAACAGAAGCTTGCAGATATGCTTTGACACTTAATTCCTTGCATTCTTCTGCATTAAGGGATATGGGTAGTGTCAGTGGGGTACTGTATGTGCTTTCTTGTGTTGTAGGTGCAAAAAGGAGGTGTCTGAACAGACATACAGTACTTTTGCAGGTGTTGTAGTTGTTCTGATAATGAGTTACAGAGGACTATTGCTGGTGATATTTTGTGCTCCATCATATAGAGGTTAGTTTGCAACACACATGGAATTGACCTGATATTTATAGTTATTTCTTTAAGTGTCCTTTGCCGGCTACTTGCCACTCACTTTTGAAAAATTTAGAAGACAATTTGTATCATTGCCGCAGTGTATTGCATACAAATCTGGTGGTGCAAATTAGATCTCCTAGCGCATCAGTTTGATAGAGTGTGCATGGTGTATCAACTACTATTAAGAAGTATTTTTTTTGTTATGTCAGTTATTGTTGAAATGCTGGTGGTGCAATAATCTCAATTAAAAGTGCAGGAGGACCTGAATCATAGTAGCTATTGTAGAATGCAAGTAAAACTTTTTGACATACACATTATTAATGGCACATTCCACCTTTTTCTAACTGTGCAATGAGAGTCTGTCCGCACATGGATGGTTTTAGCCTACAACACAAGAAAGCACATGAAGATCAAAGATCCATTATTTCCCTAGGATTTGTATAGAGCTCCATACAGAGATCACACTCCCTAGAGCACACATATAATTAATTTTTCTTGGATTCTTCCTCAATTCATTGTATGGTTGGTCTTTTTTGCTTTTAAGCTTTTCCAGGAGCTATCATTCCTATCGGAAAATTACCCATTGATACAGAGAGAAAAATTAAAAACAACACATGCACATACTGGTATAAAATGATTTTCTTTGTAAAGTCCATTGTACGTGCGTACTACATTTGATGGCCAGCAACTCAGCAACCAATTGAGACTGGACAAGAGGGATGCCCACTGTCATACACTGGGTGAAACACTGGGACTGATTCAATGCTAGTCACGAGTAAGTATTCATAACTAACGCAATACAACTACTAATAGCTCATAATTATCAATTATATTCTATTGCATTATGAAGGACCTATCTATCTCTCTTATAAAAGACTGAAGTAGGTATGGCACACACTAATACTACTTGTAGAGCCAAACTATCAACTGGTAGTTTTGCTTCCAAAACATGAACCACTGTTCTAGTATTTTTGAGCCACTCTTAAGTCGAGCAAATTTTTTGAGAGTATTAAATTCTCAATCAAAAATCGAAACAATGCACATAACACACAGTAAATAAAATTGTACTCACTTACTTGTGCAACCGATTGATTGATCAGTTAATATGTAAACCATTGTTATCAAAATGATGTAAGGGAATAATGACCATGATGGTCCACCCAGGGCCTTGCGGCACTAATAAATTAAACTAAGTGTGGAGCATACCCGCTTCCCTAAAAAGATGGTAGGGGCACCTGCTTTACTTACCTACTTTGAAAAAAGCAGGTAGACCCATACCTGCTTTGTATACCTGTTCTGTAAAAAAATTGGTATACTCCACGCTGTAAAAACAGCTGTAAAATATTCTCCATGCCTGCTTCCCTAAAAAGCAGGTAGGGATACCAGCTTTACCTACCTGCTTTGTAAAAAAACAGGTATGGGGTATCCACTTTTGAAGAAAAAAATTATTAATTTTTGACCAACCCCCACAATATTTACATTGCTGGAAGGCCCAGCAGCATAGAGGTGTGACTGTTATCTATTTGGTGGGGATCAATCCTAAGACACATGCTGTGATCATCATAGTTCCAAAAAGATGGATCCCCTTCTAACACTCTAATAATAATAAAACCAACTACTAGCTAGATTTGTATTACTATATAACTTGTTATTTAAAAGCTGCCACGCTGCTCCTAACCGTCTTAGAAAGACAAGTAAGACAACAGTTGACCCGCCTAGATTTGTATTACTACTTTATCTACTACTTCATTATTTGATTCATAATCCTTCTCTCTTATCTACCTGTTGTGGCAATTTGAAATTTACTTCCCAACCCTAACACCCTATACTACAACCTCACAGAATCTTTCCCAAATGACCAAATTACAGTGAAGCTTTTCCTCCCTGTTAACCCGATTGGGAGGTAAAATCCAACAGTAAATCAACCTATAGTAATAATGGAGGTACAGTGGGTTGAATGGATCCCAATTGTCATGCATATAACATTTTTAAAGAATTTTCCTTGTCACGAGGTATTGATCACGAGCATTCAAAAAAGTTCGGTTCAAAGTGGGAACAAGGCAGCCAATGCAAATGAAAAATCCTCCTGAAAATCAACTGGACTAATTTCATCAAGCAGTAGGACTAGCTAGGGGCCATCACTACTAATACTACTAATACATGGCATGTATTCAAATACCACAATAATATGAAGTTGTAAGCAATGATCATCAACCAACGAATATTAGTACTACTAGTAAGTATCTAGCTAGCTGCTATACAATAATAAGTAAAGTAGGGGGACTGATATGATATCATAAAAATAAAAAGTAAACCTCCAGATCTCTCTCCATCAAGAGCAAGATGAGACATAAAGACAGGCAGGTATGTTTAGATGAATAAAATAATAAAATAGCACGCTTTATTTAGTTTTTTCAACTACTAGTGTATTACTAGTACATTAAAATTATGTCTGTCCTTCTGCTGTCTTTGGCTTGTGACGTTAGTTGAGCGCGCTCAAAATCTGATTTCTGAATTTACACTTTCTTAGAAGTACTGACGCGAGATCGATGCGTGAAGTGAGCAACAAAGCTGATGATGTTGTGAAGAATCAAACAAAATTTGGATGTCGTCATCATCTACGGTATAATTAATTCTTGTTGCTGTGCTGCTTGCCCCAGAAAAAGCCATCAATTTCATTTACTACTGTAATTAGGATCGTCGGTCGTTAAAAGAGATCGGTTATTCTTTTTCTTCGCTTATACTATCAATATAATTTGACTACTGTAGATCAGTGCTACTATCTATACAAAAGGAGAATGACGATAAGGTTGAATTATTATTCGATAGCAATGATCGTTTTCGCAGTAGCTGTCGCCTCCGGTCGCAATAACTGCTTTCGAGCGGTGTCCGCATTTACACCCACTCTTACTACTAACGTTAGAAATCAACATCACTGCTCGACTAGAACCTCTGTTGCAACAACCTCGATAGTAGCGCCACTCAATTGGAATCATCATCAGCAACGACAACGACAACAACAACAACAACAACATCGAACGAGACTGATGTCGACAACAACCTCCACCTCAACGGAAGAAACAAAATCGTCACAACCGGACGACGAACAACAAGAAAAGAAAAAGAAACCAATTCGACCGGAACGTGTCCTGTCTGGTGTACAACCCACGGGGAGTTTACATCTGGGGAATTATTTGGGTGCGATCCGACAATGGGTGGATTTTCAAAACGAAGATCAATTCAATGACGACGGTGAGGTGGTACCGGTTGAAAACTTTTTTTGTGTCGTTGATTTACATGCAATCACGATGCCTCATGATCCAAAAGACTTACAAGAAAGTACTTTATCTAGTGCTGCCTTGTACCTGGCTGCTGGTACGTAATATTATTTTTAAATCTTATACTACTGCTGATTCTGTTTTTACAAATTCGATACATAGTATCAGCATCATTCTATGATTCTGTGACACAAATCTTCCTCACACAAACACACACACCTCTAAATAAATTCCAACTCCATCTCTCCCTTTCCCTGTCCTGTCCTGTCCCGTCATGTCATGCCATTATTTCGACGAAACTGCCAAAATATATTTTATTGCAAAAATAAATAATACAGGAATCGATCCCACAAAATCTAAAATTTTCGTCCAATCACACGTACCCGCCCATTCGGAATTAGCGTGGCTACTCAATTGTATCACACCCATGGGCTGGTTAGAAAGGATGATCCAATTTAAGGAAAAGGCGAAGAAACAAGGTGAATCGGTCGGTGTTGGTTTATTTTCTTATCCAATTCTAATGGCAGCGGATATTATGTTATACCAATCCACGAAAGTACCGGTCGGGGAAGATCAACGACAACATTTAGAATTAACTCGTGATATCGTCCGTCGATTCAATGATCTGTTTTGTAAAGGGAATCCATATAAGAAACGATGTAAGGCGGCAGGAGTGCCATCACGACCCGTCTTCGTCGAACCGGATGCGATTATTTTAAAGGAGGGTGCGCGTGTGATGAGTTTAACGGATGGTTCCTCTAAAATGTCCAAAAGTGATCCAAGTGATGCCTCCCGAATTAATGTCTTAGATGATCCAAAAACGATTCGTGATAAAATTAAAAGATGTAAGACGGATGCCATACCAGGAATTGAATGGGACAATCCAGACCGGCCGGAAGCCACTAATTTATTAAATATTTATTCTGCCGTCCAACCCACAAAGCGAACGAAAGAAGAGATACTCAAGGAAGTGGGTGAGATGACCTGGGGTGAATTTAAACCTGTCATTGCGGATGCTATTGTGAATCATTTAACACCGATCCAAGATCGATACTATGAAGTTCGTAATGATCCAGATGCGTTAAATGAAATTCTGAAACAAGGTGCCGATGCTGCCAATGAGGTTGCGGAACGTACGTTGCTGAATACCAAGGTCGCTATGGGATTTAATATACCACCACCTGCAGCACCTCCAGCATCTAAATAAAGAGTAAAGTATAAATGTAAATAATTTGTAGACGAATTAAGAAATTAATAGTAACTGTGATGATACGAAACAAATGTTTCTGCTTCTTATTGTCGTTTGTCTTTCATTTGAACTCTTAAAGACTTTCCGTATTACTATTGTTATTATTATTGACTATAGTGAGGTAGTTAGGTAGGCAGTTTTAGTACGTTCCAGCGTGATGAAGAAGTGAAGTTTACATTTACCACGAAAAAAAAGAGATTCGTGATCCTCGACACGCTTTTTATTACTTGTAATGCATGCATAACGTGACGAGGATATTTAGCAAGACGAGTGCAAGTTCTTCAGATTCATGACGACGGTATGTAAAACAATGTTGTAGTGATATTTCTTTAGTCTACGAATCAAGAAGGAAAGAGGAAACTGTTTGATTCATAATTGTGATTAAAAAAAAGTTCCTGACATAATTTATCTTCGTAATTAAAATGGAGTGAGATATTTAAATTATAAATAGTAATAATATTTTCTTAATATCCTCCAACAGGATCAAGGAGGACACCAGCTGCGAGGGCAGCAAGACCTAACACAACGATGCCGATAGCAGCAATTACAGCACCCCGTTGTTCATCAGCAGTTTGGACATCCACTAATGCTTGGCAGATATCATTTTCCGTACCATTGGTTTCACATTCGGTGATTCGGTAGACCCAACCACCGGGTGATACCACCATCATCTAAAAAGGAGTACGAACCACCATCCGGTCCCTTGGAGGCCAGTGGACCCCATGTTTCATGACTAGCAATCACTTCAAAATCTTCCCGTTCGAGCCTGACGACGTTTAATAGCATATCCCTTGGTGGAGGTTCCGAATTTGTCGCCCAACTTAATTCCACTTCATTGTCCGACACGACTTTGGTTTGTAATCCACCACCCGATAATTCTTGTGCTTGACTGTCCATCAATAAGGCACCGGACACACCGGCCTCTTGGTCCTTCCGCTTCCGACGAGCTTCTGCTTTTTTGTTTCATCACCGTTTTAATTTCTGCTTCCGGCCTCGGGTGTAATATTCATCCATGGTGCATATTCGACACCATTCGAATTCCGTAAATTCGACGCACGTTTCATTTTTGATATTTCTTCCGTCGCCAATGCCTCCGCTTTCTTCTTCAAAGGTCATTTGATCCAGTTCTTCCTTATTCATTTTTGAGGCTGGTGTTGCTGTTGCATCTGGTGCTTCCGGTGCCGCCGTTGAGGGTGCTGATTCTTGTTCTTCCGCGAAAAATGGTGGGCTCATAGAAAGTGTAGCAACTACCGGTAGCAGAAATATTTTGAGATGATGGAAGTTGTGCAATGTGAAAAATCAATCATCGAGGAAGTTGACAGCAAAAGAAAATTGCAAAACAACGACGATTATTTCAATTCAATTCAATTCAATTCAATACAATTCAATGTTACGAAATGAATTGGAACACATACACAAACGAAAAAACAAAAATAGAATAGGGATAATGAGAGAAATGAAAAAGAATTATGGTAAACATTATTATACTTTGTTTCTTATCTGTTCACACCGTGGTAATATTCACTTCACTTCACATCACTTCACTTCAGGTTTTCAGAATTGTCAACAGTATCTCTCTCCACAAATAAAATAACATATGCATCACTTACCACGTTGTTGCTGCTGTTGATTAATTGTTCCAGCGAAAGGCTTTCCGACGGGGTGCAAAACCTGTAACACCATTAGCGAGAAGACAGAGTGATAATAACTTATTCATTTTAATTTTGTTATTCCTTCTTTATTTTCGATCGATTTCAGTGTAGTACCGGTAGATGCGATTTCGTTTTTGATGGTTATTAGCTTAGTGGGGGATGTTGTGTCCAGAAAGCTATTACTTTTAGATACTGTACTGTAGATAGATTGTTGACAGAATCTTTATCTCAGAGGAGAGGTCTGGCTGCGTGGTTGTCGTTTGTCGTGTAAGAACTCTTGTTGTCGATCGTCAGATGCAAGTGGTGGGAATCTCTGATTGATAGGCTTTATTTAAATTTCATTTCTCATTACTGTACGTATTATTCTCCTATTTGACGTCACCACACTGACGCGTCGTGGTCGTGCGTGTTGTGTCACAAGACTGGAATGAATCATAATGAGTCACTAGACCCTAACCCTAATCCACACTCTTTTATAAATCTCACAAAATCCTAAACAACCATTAACAACATTCATGGTGCTCAACTCACACAACTCACAGCAAAGCAGCAGAAGCAATTTGATTGAGACACCAATTGATACAACAACCAGCATGGCGACAAACAATAACGGTAGTAGCAACAACGCCAGCATCGGCGGTGGTAATATCAATAGCAAACAATGGCGACAACACCACCACCGATGGTAGTGACGGTAACAACGGTGGCGGCGATAAGAATACCTCCACCGAGGGATTATCACCACCACTGATGGAAGAGAACGACATGTCTTACAACGACGGGAAGAATTACGATTTGAGGTCACCTTTGGTACCTCCTCAACGAGTACCTTAAGTACTGCCTCGGGGACGACCTCCTTTATATTGCAAAAGGGTTCCTGTGAATTGTATGGTTGTGAATTAGCAATTGGAAAAACATATACCATTGCTCATGGTGGGATTAAGGCAGCACTCTTTACCTGGCATGGTTGTGTGATTGATTTAGGTGCCGTCGATGACAACAGTAGTACGGCGGTGTGGAATTTTTCGCGTATACGAGTGATGAAACAGATGCGAATGTTGCCTTTGTGAATACACATGCACAATTAGAAGCGTTACGTGATGAAGCTGCTGCAGCAATAATTGCGGCAGGTACTACTACTAGTACTGGTACTGGTGGGGATTGGGTCCACGTGTGATGATTGTGGGTCCACCGGAAATGTGGTAAGACCAACACTTGCCAAGATATT